>OX328125.1:59033506-59140148 GCA_946811695.1 Gonocerus acuteangulatus
TTTTGAACTAATTGTCTCACGAAATTCAGATTGGTACTAGAATTTGTTGCTAATTTGTTGCTCTAGAATGACACCAATCAGGAATTTGTCGCTCCAGCCGTTTCCGAGAAAACGTGGCTGTGCTAGCGTAATATTACGCCAGCACAGCCACCCCCGTAACTTTTGAACTAATTGTCTCACGAAATTCATATTGGTACCAGAATTTGTTGCTAATTTGTTGCTCTAGAATGACAACAATCACGAATTTGTCGCTCCAGCCGTTTTCGAGAAAACGTGGCTGTGCTAGCATAATATTACACCAGCACAGCCACCCCCGTAACTTTTGATCTAATTGTCTCACGAAATTCAGACTGGTACCATAATTTGTTGCTAATTTGTTGCTCTAGATTGAGCCCAATCACTATTATTTCAAAATAGGTCTAATGTACTAAATTTGGTGTGCTTATTCCAAAACTGTAATCGTTTTTTGTTTTTTTTTTTTCTACCACGTACCTTTTTTTACACAAATAGCAGTTATACCTTAAATGTTTTAATGTAGCTTTGTGTATATAGAACTGAAAAGCAACCAGATTGCGAACAACTTGTGCTGATAACATTGTTGAATTTATGAATGTGCTTCATAACAACATAACAATGTAACAGACAAAAATAAATGCCTTATGGAAAGTGCAATCCATGTTAAAGTAGCTTTAAAAAAAAAAAAAAAATCCCTTACCTACGTATGAGTGATGAACAATTTGAAAATCTTACAACTGAAGGCTCTAGATGTTCGGATCCGGTTAGGCGAAATAAACTATTTAACGTTTTGTTTTTTTTTTATTTATTTATTTTTTTACGGATGAAACTCTTAAAAATAAAAATTACACAAAACTGAAAAAATCAATTTCTACGTGCAAAAATACACCGAAAACGTTATTTTTTACAACCTCTCAATAATTTATATTGATAATTTAGAATTTTGAAACTGAAATAGAGATTTAAAATGTATTTGATTTCTCTTTACTTAAAGTTTTACTCAACTTTTTGTATTATTACCAAACGTGCGACTGATTTTTCTAATAAATTAACCATTATCTTTTTATAATAATGTGAAAAATTATATGACATTTTTGAAAGTTAAAGTTTTTAAGCGCATTTAAAAAAATTTGTATTTGTAAAAAGTTGTTTTCTATTTTTTTAATAACTTTTAGTACAAATCTTTTTCCCCTTATGACTGCTATGAAAACATTGACAAGAAAACTAAAAAAAGTCCGACTCGCAGGAATTGCGTCATCTTAGCCCGGTTCCGTTCTTACCCCTAGTGTCATCTGTAAAGATTGGAATACAAACATTTATTTTTATATTTTAAGTAACAAACATCTAAAAAAAAAAAAAAAAAAAAAAAAAAAAAAAAAAAAAAAAAAAAAAAAAAAATCCAATGGTTGACACGCCTTAAACTCAACCAAAAAAACATCTAAAAAGTGACATACCGGAGAACGGGAGATTATAAGAATCAGCCTTCACAGGAATCTGACAATACCAAGTAGCTACAGGAAATTCACCGCTTCCTCCCTCATTCTTAACTCTCTTAGCTTGTCCACGTGTTGCTTTGTTTACATACCTGGTAACAACGCCTCTCGCAGACTCAATACGTTAACTAACATTGTCAACGTTATTAGAATAGAAACAATTACATACATTTCTCTGTTATAATTAGGGACCGGATTCTTAGGTTTTCACCTATTTTTTTCCGTTCTCCTAAACATGATAATGATAGGTTTTTTATACGATTTGCGTCTTGTACTATCATTCATGCAAATTTGGAAGTACCTAAAAAAAACCTAGTCAGGATGATATCACCTAAAATCACCTAAATAATGATGGAATGACCTAGACAGACCTAATCTTTAAAATAGAAGATACAATTCTATGAACTAATTTCCTCCATAAGGGAAATTTTACTAGGAGTATCGCTTCCCCCAGAGCCCCATTTTATCGCCCTGAGGAAAACATAATAACAATTGTTGACGCTTTGGATATGAATGAAGCAGCTGCCATTTCTAAAGCTTCGATGCTCCTCCAGAACAACGAGATCCATGCTGCATTCGCATTCCTAAGAGCACATTTCTTAGATCTTCCTAATCTCATTGGAAAATTGGAATGGTCAACATTGGAGCTAAAAGATGCTATGAAATACTCCCCTATGACGTCTTGTGACGTAAACGGGTGTATCTTTATCTTTTTCCGCTTTTAAGACGGTTCTCTAAGACAACAGAAAGAATTCCGCCGTCGAAAACCTAAGCACCTATATGGTAGTTTACTGTAACAAGGGGTAATACCCATTTTAGTTTCATATTTTCCCTTCTAAATTTTTACAAGATTTAATTATTTCATTTTTAACTTAGTTAAATACCCTTCTATAGGCAGTGAAATTCTTCCTGATGTTCTTTAGAAGTTGGAACTCTTTAGCAGAGAAACTTAAAAATCTCCTTTAAATAATTGTTTTGTTTTATGTTCTTATTTACGTTTTTTATTAATGTATGTTTTATTGTATAATTTAATTTATTTTTCTTTCTTTTTAGCACTTTCCTCCGAAGGAAAGTAGCTATTGAGGTTGGACTCATGACGGAATTTTTGAAAAATTTCTTCAAATCTTTATCGATCCTACCTAGTAGACACCGAAAATGACCCCCGTTAAAATTTATATATATCTATATATATATATATATATATATATGCATATATATATATATATATGCATATATATATATATATATATATATATATATATATATATATATATATATATGCATATATATATATATATATGTCTGTTAACACGATAGCGGCCAGAGTTTTTGTTTTTTCGTCACGAAACTTGGTATATAGCATTCAATTAGCAAACGATTGAACGAGTTCGTTAACCACCAAAGTCGGTCCACCGGAAGGGGGGGTTTACCCCGAACCCAAAACACTTATTTGACTATGTCAGCCGTAATATTTGTTATATTTCAACGAAACTTGGTATTCGTAGTGTTAATATAGAGAGAAAAGTGAGATATAAAAATGAACTAAATCGGTTCATTAGAAGGGGGGGTTTACTCCGGACCCACAATACCAATTCGCCACTACCAGCCGTGATTTTTGGTATATTTCGGCGAAACTCGGTATTCGTAGTGCTAATCCACAGGTAAATATGTGTTGTAAAAATAAACGAAATCGGTTCATTAGAAGGGGGGGTTTACTCCGGACCCAAATTCCTAATATACTCATACCGGTCGTAATTTCTGCTGTATTGTAACGAAACGCTGTATACGTCGTGGGTAACTCATGAGAAAGAAGTGTTGTAAAAATGAGCTGAATCGGTCAATCGGAAAGCGGGGGTTTAATTTGTAATATATTTGAATAGAAAAGCCGGCAGACGTAGGTTCACAAAGCCGCCGCAAGGAGCGCTTTCTACCACTAGAGTGACTGTATCCTGTTCCTGCGTTAGATCTAAATACGATAATATGAGGATTTTTGTATTTATTACGTAGTGTAGTAGGTACCATGTGTAAACATAACTCTGGATGCAAATTAATAATTGATCAGTTACTCATTACAAAATGAGAACTATTCACGTTTTTATTTTATTTATGTAGGATATTTTAAGCAAATTGTTCTGGAAAGCAGTCTACACTACCCAAATTCTGAGGAAAGTGCTTAGTTATGCAGCTCCTGCGTGACGGACATTTTTAACATCGTTTTATTTATGAAATGTATTTTATTCAAATAAATTTCATTCACTTTGTTTTTTTAAATAAATATTTTGTTGAATATTTGGCCTACTTATTCTTTTTTTTAAAATAATAACTTATATTTCATCATTTTTATTTGCTCATCTTTTTTTTTCGTTTCGAATGTTATTTATTGTTTATTTTTATGTCACTATATATACATATTTATTGATGAATTATAAATTAACCAAATTATTAATGATAATAATATAATAGGTTAAACTTATTCTTCGTACCTATTGAAACAAATTTATCACCTAAAAAAACCAAAAATGGATTTTTAAATAAAAACCTAAAAAGGCCTATTTTTTTAACCTACCTATTGAAAACATTTTTATCACCTAAAAAACCTAAAATGCAATTTTAAATAAAAACCTAAAAAGACCTCTTATGCCTGTTGCAAAAACCTAATTGGGTGCTTATTTATCCTAAAACTCCGGTCCCTAGTAATAAGCTATGAATGACTTATAAATAAATAAAAATCACAGCCTTTATATTTATTTAATTAAAATATGAATAAGTGCTGCATAAATAATGTAAGAATTGTTAAAATTTGTTTACTGATTTTGCGGATGATCAAGTCGTTACTTCTCCAGATGTGGATTCTGGAGTTGGAGTAATAAATGTCGCTATCAGAATATTCAAGAAAGTGGTCTGGAGATTAATCCAATGATTCCTCGGCTATTATTATTATTATTATTGATAAGGGAAATTTAGTGAAGGGAAAGCTTTTTTTCAAGCGAAATTCGCGCGAAAAGAATCGCAATGCTTACATTTTTGAGCTCATTTTCTTGCAGGTACTTACTCGTTTAATAGGTTTCTTAAAATAGAAAACGAATGAAACCATTTTTAAGACAATATCTGTAACCGTTTTTGAGAAAAGTGGAACAAATGTTTCTGTAACTCATTTCTTTGGTGGGTACTTAGAATCATGGGATTTAATTTAAATATTTTCTACAACTTTGAAATTCACCTAAACAAAGATGTTTAAATTTCGGTTACATTTTGAGTTACGTATTCGAGAAAAATATTAAGGGATTTATCGTAAATGTGTAATCAAATTTTGAGAATGGATAGTACACTTCAAAAGGAACAGGGAAGTTTATATAAAGTATGGTTCGAATCTCAGTAAGGGAGATATTATACTTTTTTCTGTTTTCTTAAAGATTGCTTATTTTTTTTACAAACAAAGCTACAGTAGGCTCCGTCCGAGTTGGTCGGACAGAAAAGCAAATGATACCCGGAGGTTTAGTTACAAAGCTGGTAAGGGAATTCATACATTCAGGGATTAGCATACTTCAACTACCTATCTTCATATTACGTATTACCTTTATACCTCATGTATAACAGACCTGTGTATATATGGTATATATGTATGTATGTATGTATATATATATATATATATATATATATACATATATATATATATACATACATACATATATATTATATATAACTGCAAGAAGAGAGTTTATTTTTGTCTGCAAGTCTCATGCAATAAATACCATACCACTTGCATTTGTATATTAACATTATTAATATATGTATACGTCGATTGTTTTTTTGTTTTTTTTTGGACAAATCTAAATATGATTCTAAAATCTACATTAAATTTCCGATTAGAAACACCCGTTCTTGAAATATTGCCATGTAAATTAGGATTTTCAAAATGTCCTCCTTTCTGTTGCCTACAAATATAAGCTCGACGACTATCAGAATCCAGGGCTATACGGAGGACGTCTTGTCTCTGGGTCTTCATGAGCTGGCGCTGCTTATGGATCCTATTGATGAGTTCAATTATGTTTAGAATAATTATTGTATTGTAACTCGGCGCTAATGGCCAAGTTGTAGATGCGCCGTAAAAAAAAAAAAAATAAAAATAAAAAAATTATTGTAATTATTTTCAATATGTTCTTCTATCATATTTCTCCACCCTTAATCAGAGCAAAAAGAGTGTGAACGTAGTGTGGGAAGGATGAGACACCACAATTATCGTGTAAAATTAGAGAATGTGCTTAGAATGGCTCCTTCTCGCTAAAGCACATTTACTGGTTTTGACTTACGAATCAGTAAAAATTAGATTCAAATAACTTTTTTTCTGAAACAACGAGATAGCACATTTAAGCTAATTAAATAAGGCAACCTTTAAGGCGGAAATAAAACCTGTAAGTCTACAAATAGCTGATCAAAAAAATATTGAATAATTGAAGAAAACACTAAAAACAATAGTTCACATCTATATGGCTCTTAGTATAGCTTCTAATTTACAAGTCAATATTTCACTAACGGATGTTTCTTATTAGGGAAATATAATGTAAATCCTAAAAATGTGGTTTTAATTTACGATAAGATAACCAGAAAACCGTGTTTTTTTTTGTTTTTTTTTATTTTTTTTTAAGATACACAAAATGTTCAGATAGAACGTTCATTTCTGCTCCTCTGAACTACAAATGAGGTGCAGAATAAACCCCTACAGTTATGACATCTCAATGCGGGACACCCTGCATAAAGAGACAGATGTGTGAAAAAAAAAAAAAAAATTAATCGGACCAGGTTTATTTTTATTATCTGGTAGAAAGGATCGATGCAGATTTGAAGAACTTTTTAAAAACGTCTTTCACGAGAAGAATCTTAATTAAAACGTTCCTTATAAAAGTGCTAAAAGACACATCATAATAATACACAGGTCGTAAAATAATATCAGAAAAATACCTTTTCGATGTATGTTTGAACGTAAAAAATGGTAGAAACATCAGTTTTGCGTTAGTTTGAATTTTAAAAGGTTAATCCGTCGTGTTATATAGTTTAATCCGCAAACGTGAAGGCAAATACCTAGAGACCTTCATTTGTAAGATATCAATTTTTCATCAGTTCTACGTAGGTGAAGGATATTAAAAAAAAAAAAAAAACTTATGTAGTATCTTGAGGCTATTGTAGCAACGATTTTTGGAAACGACTGGAGCAATAAATTCGTGATTGTTCTCAATCCAGAGCAACAAATTTTGGCACTGGTCAAAATTTCGTCGGACAATTCGATCAAAATTTACGGGGGTGGCTGTGCTGGCGTAATATTACGGTAGCACAGCCACGTTTTCTCGGAAACGGCTGGAGCGACAAATTCGTGATTGGTGTCATTCTAGAGCAACAAATTAGCAACAAATTCTGGTACCAATCTGAATTTCGTGAGACAATTAGATCAAAAGTTACGGGGGTGGCTGTGCTGGCGTAATATTACGGTAGCACAGCCACGTTTTCTCGGAAGCGGTTGGAGCGACAAATTCGTGATTGGTGTCATTCTAGAGCAACAAATTCTGGTACCAATCTGAATTTCGTCAGACAATTAGTTCAAAAGTTACGGGGGTGGCTGTGCTGGCGTATTATTACGCTAGCACAGCCACGTTTTCTCAGAAACGGCCGGAGCAACAAATTTGAAAATAGTGTAACAAATTAGCAACAAATTACTGAGTATGTTAGAAGTTGGGGTTGCAATGTTGCTGTTCCAGCGTAATAGAGCTTGTCCTATGTCCTCATGTCCTGGGAGCCAATATATTGTTATTTCTTTATTCGTCCTGTGTATCTGTTCTAGTATGTTCATAATGATGGGATTGTCGTTGTACATGTTTTGTAGTCCATGTATTGAGCTGAGTGAGTCCGTAAAAATCGTTATTTTTGGTTGTTGAATGTGGTGTGCATTTTTCAGGGCAAGGTGAATAGCGTGCACCTCAGCAGAATAAATACTTGTACTTTTTGTTAGTTTCAGTTTATGACTTGAAACCTAGGCTATCTAACTAAGCCTCTAGGTGCTGCCGTTGCCTGCCCAAGTCAGTTCTTCCGCCACCATCCAAAGCGATATGCTGCCGGCACACCTTCCTGGCAGGCCTATTCCCAAGTTACCCCCAGGCAGCCCTGTCAGGGCCCCCTCTCTCTTAGCATTTTAAATGCTAAAATAATATCTTCATCGACATATAAAATCTGCCAATGCGTAATTAACATTAAATTATGCATTACAATCAGGTATTAAAGTAGATTGAACTATCGAGATCGTTTATTCAAATTCAGTATATTGGGAGGTTCTCATAAATCATTAATTTCTGTATTACGGACATCGAGAAACTAAACATTTTACGCTTCAGACGATGTAAAATTTAAAGTCATAAACTGCCATTCGAAATTTCAATTTATTTTATGGAATAATATAATATTAAATGAGCAATGTATTCAATAATTGATTTCTTGAATTCCTGAAGGATACGTCTATTCTACTGGAAAAGTTTCTCAATCAAGTTTGAATGTTTTAAAAATAGACGATTATGAAAATATTCTTTCATTGATATATTTCCAAAGAGCCCAAGAGTGTGTGAAGTCAATATCGAATTCTCTCTATAGCCTCCACCATGTCTAGAGATTTCAGGAGAATCCTTTGATCCCAAGCCACCAGGGTTCTCCAATAACCACAGGCCTATTCCTACATCCGGTGTAATTGAAACCTGACCGCAATCTCCTCTGACGTCACATTCCAAATGGAAGACACGTAAGTGGTTTATGGAACTTGATCGAGGCATGGATGTAAGCTAACCAATCGACCTGTAGATATCACAACACAATACCTCGGAGGCAGTTCTTGATTAAACTCAATGCAACTGGTACATTCGTAAGGTATTAATACAACATGATACATAATATAACGTCTAATTGATATAATGGGGCGAGGTTAGATCCGGGGTAAAATACTCGGCTAATAAGCTGGAATACATAAGTTTAAAACTCGAGTGCACGGAGTTCGTGGATAAGATTGGGTCCCCCACCTTCCCCAGTCCCACCCAGCCTGAAAAGGCGAAAATCAGGTGGCTGGAGCATAGTACTGACAGGCCTAGTATCGTCAAGAAGAAGAAGAATCAGATACCTAAACAGCACCTGCCCTTCTGGGCCCTTGTGGTCTGTGGGGGAGGGGGGTATTTATGGCTTATTATAAAAACAATCAGCTAGCTTGGCGTTATTTTGAAAACATTGAAGGACTATATTGTGTACCCGTGTTGAACGATATTGTGGGGTAGCAACACTATCCAACTGGATAAGTGCACAAATTATAAATTGATACCATGATATATGATTTGATAATAATTTCTTGACAAGGCAGTTTTATATTAAGCAATATTAATATTATGAAGGAAATAAAACGTATATTTAGGCATAATACGAAATCTGCAGCGGCATGACATAAGGCATAATAAGTTACAGGCAAAAAAGAAAATTAAACGGTTTAAAAAAAGAAAAGTGTTTTGCAAAACGTAATGGCCTGAAACACTGATTCTAATCGTATAAACTAGTACCTATATTAAGCTTTCATTTTAACTCTTTATTTTATGGTTCTCAATGTTCATATGAAACCACTTCGTTCAATAACTTAATTTTTGAATGATTTTCAAAGATATTGACCTAGTTTCTCATTATCTATTTTTTCTTGTACATTTTATTTTTAACTGTAAATGACAGTCTATATTGAGAAAAGTAAGTGCATACGGCGCTAATGACCTAGATGTAGATGCGCCGTAAAAAAAAAAAAAAAAAAAAAAAAAAAGTACACCCATAGACTCCTACTTCTATATGTAGGTATATGTGTGTGTAGCATATGTTTGGATTTTTCAGAGAAACCACGAAAAAATATTTTTCCTTGGAAAAATCCTTAAACACTGAAATAAACAATCCATAACATAAAAACATGTCGGAAACAAGAGCCACAATTAACGAGCAGTCTTCGAACCAAAGTTTTTCAAATACTGACGGCAATAAACCTATAATGAAGACTTTGAACACTGAACTTGAAAACATGAAATATCTCATCATAAAAATGGAAAGTAAAGACCAGTCATTCAATAACGTAAGTCCATTCGTTGTGGAAAGGTGGCTGAAAACGTTTGGAAATAATTTAAATGTAACAAAAAATAAGAAGTCAGGGACCCTTCTTATCTCCTGCTCAGACAGAAGTATAGCCATGAAACTGTGCGGCGAAGGAAACTTTTTTGGAACAAGGATTAATGTAAGTCCACACAAATCTTTAAACTTCTCACGAGGAATATTCTCCTGCGAAGAAATTGTACATTTAGATGATGGGACCATTCTGGAAGAACTTAAAGGTCAGAATGTTACCCATTTGAGAAGATTTCAGACCAGAAAAGCTTCTCGAAAGACACTTTTTGTTGCAACATTTAATAAGGACATACTCCCAGAAAAAATTAAAATTGGTTACATGGTAATATCTCTGAGAGAATATGTTCCTTCACCATTAACCTGCTTTAAATGTTGGGGGTTCAACCATACAAGCAGAGGTTGTAAGAATAATGAAATTTGCAAAACATGCGCCGAAGTGAAACATGAAGGACCTTGCGCAAGAAAGCTCTGCACTAATTGTAAAAGCAACCACCCGGCCTATGACAGACAATGCCCGATCTTCATCAAGGAGACCCAGATCCTAAAGAAGATGGTTCAGGAAAAGCTGTCTTATGGAGAAGCTAGGAAGAGGTTAACAAGTTCTCCAACTTCTTATGCGTCAAGAGTAAAGCAACCAGTGGAAGAAATCAAGACTTCAAGCCTGAAACCAATAAATGCAGAATTGGAGCTCATAAAGGAACATCTAAAGTCTCTACAGGAGCAGCTTTATACTATTACATCAATGATTCTTGGAGAACAGAAGGGAATAAAACATAAATCTTTAGATGCAAAAAAACTGAACAAAAACTCAAAAAAATCGACGGAAGATCCCCGTACGCTACCTGATGGTACCCCAAAAGAAAATATTTCCCAGGGAGTTCAAACATTTGAGAATTCTAAACCACCTTGCTCTATTGATGAATGTATAAAATCCTGTTTGAAGGCTGATGTAGGTGATGTACATAGCGATGCCAGCTCCAAAAAAAAGTGTAAGTAGTAAATCTAAAATATCTGCAGAGAATGAGAACGAGTTGGAGACGAGTTTGAGATCTCGACAAAAGAGAAAGAAGTAGCAAAAGTTTCGTTTCTTTATGATTCATCTTGACATTCTCACAGATAAGACACATATTAATGAATTCACAAATATTTACTACATTAATTTTCTCATATTTTCTTTTGTTGCATTCTACCTTCTTTCTTTATTTAAATGTAAAACACTATTTATAGGAAATCATTGTGCATCATTATCTATCCCAGGCGTGAACATGGTTATCTCCTTCGTTTATATTATAACCTCATGCGAATATAAAACAAATAATACATTTTTTATTATTACACATGATTATAGAAACGAGGTAAACGCTATTTGTAAAAACATCAAGTATTCATATACTAGGCTTCATGGGTTTGCCATAACCTTATATGATGGAAAACATTTACCGATATTCCACAAACTTGCCCCTCCAATGGGACTACGATTTCATTTTACTTATTGCACTTTAAGGGAATTAAATCTTGTAACTTATCTATTATGCATGGTCATATCTTGAGCAGAATTTTTGCTTTCTCATTTCGATATTTTCACCAGTTCTGGTCATATACAAGTCTTGTAAGTAAAGAAACATTCAGCACTTCTCAGTTTAAAGGAGAACAATTCTCAATCTCATTCACATTCTTTAATCAGAATTCATCAACTCGTTCTAAATACGTCCTAAACCACTTTGGTATAATAACTCATGTCCTATTGTTGAATTCTAACGTGAATAGTTCACAGGGTCAAATTCAAATATTCCTACTGAATGATGACTAACAGCAACTTCAAATTATTACAGTGGAATATGAACGGGTTGCAAAGACACATTGACGATCTAAAGCACCTGGTGAGATCTAAAGAATACCAAATACTAGCACTACAAGAAACACATTTATCAGCAGACAGAAACACTTCACTATTAGGATATTCATCATATAGACATGATTATACATTGGGAGGAAAGGCTTCAGGAGGCGTCGCTATATTCGTCAAAGATACGGTCTATAGTGAACCTATCCGAATCAGAAGTACGTTGCAGACGGTAGCTTGTATTGTCTATGCTCCCTTTAGGATGACCATTTGCAATATCTATCTTCCACCAAGTGATAGAGTTTACCCTACTGACTTACAGGACTTATTAACACAACTTCCTCGACCTTTAATATTTCTCGGAGACTTCAACGCACTTAGTATACTATGGAACTCAAATGTTACTAATACGAGGGGAAGAATTATTGAAAATGTTCTTGATGTACATGACTTGATCCCACTTAACAATAATTTTCCTACTCACCTATGCTCACGAACAGGGACGTTTTCAAACATCGATGTCACAACATGTTCACCTGACATCCTTATACGCTTCAAATGGGAGGTAATGAAAGACCTTTATAATAGCGATCACTTCCCAATAGCTATAGAACTAGAAAGCGTTCCTGTACCGTTCCAAGTATTTACAAGATTCAACACTAAGAAAGCAGATTGGACGAAATACCAACAACACATAATAAACGAACTTAACTTTTCGAACATAGAAACAATACAGGACTTTAACGAACTGATAATTACAGCCGCTGAAAATTCGATTCCAAAAACCAGGACCGTAAAGAAACATATACCCGTCCCTTGGTGGAATGAACGATGCAAACAGGCAGTAAAGGAAAAACGTAGTGCTCTTAACAAATTCAGGAGGAACCCTACAACCGAGTTCTTAATAAAATTCAAAAAAGCCAAAGCTACTTGCCGACACGTAATTACTGAAAGCAAAAGGCAATGTTGGGTAGACTTCTTAACGAAATATAACAGAAATACGCCACAAAGTGCAGTATGGAATAATCTTCAAAAGATAACAAGTAGAAAATATCGGACACCAATAAGTGGTCTAAAACAGCATGACTCAATTCTGACTGACAGTAAAAACATAGCCAATACTTTAGCAAAACATTTCAGTGACATTTCAAAGACACCTGAAAATAACTACGTACACAATACTGACATGACACAACATCATTTAACCATTTTGGCCTGCGCAAGAGAAACATCCCTACTAGACGAACCATTTACGATTGCAGAAATTAATCACGCACTAACTAAAACAAAAGAAAGCTCACCCGGACCAGACAGAATCACATACAGCATGATTAAACACCTCCCCAACACTTGCCTTACAGAGCTTTTGCGGCTTATGAACACGGTATACGACTCGGGCCAAATCCCTGAATGTTGGACTACTAGCATCGTTATTCCTATACTCAAACCTAACAAAGATAAATCTGAGGTTGCAAATTACAGGCCGATATCGCTTACCAGCTGTGTCTGCAAGGTTTTTGAGAAAATGCTTAACAAAAGATTAATGTGGTACATTGAATCTAAGAGTCTACTCTCGCCATATCAATGCGGTTTCAGAGAAAGACACTCATCGCAGGACCATCTAGTTCGCCTAGAGTCTTACATCATAGATTCTTTCATTAATAAAAATGCCACACTAGCAGTGTCCTTTGATATAAAAAAAGCTTTCGACAAAGTTTGGAAAAGTACAATTATTTCTAAACTTTATGAATGGGGTATTCGCGGGAAAACATTTGAATTTATCAAGGGTTTCCTTTCGAATAGAACATTCAGAGTCAGAAATGGAACTTGCCTCTCAGATGTCTATAAACAAGAAATGGGCATCCCTCAAGGGAGTATATTGAGTACAACGCTGTTTCTCATTGCTATGGATTCGGTTAGGGATCACATCTCTCCTGATGTACAGTACTGTTTTATGTTGACGATCTACTAATAATTCATTCATCCAAGACTGCAGAAGCTTCGCAAAACAGAATACAAGAAACAATACAATCACTTGAACACTGGACGGATATAACAGGACTCAAATTTTCTACTGACAAAACAAGGACTATTTTATTTACAAGAATGAAACGCAATATCAACTATCATTTACATTTATACAATACCCCAATACCACAGACAAATACAATAAAATTTTTGGGATTACTGTTTGACAAAAAACTCACATGGGTCCCCCATTTCAAGGAACTCGTCAAAAGATGTAAAAAATCGTTACACCTTCTGAGAGTTCTTGGTAACACGAGGTGGGGTGCTGACAGCAAAGTATTGCTAAACGTCTATCGAAGTTACACCAGGTCTCTTCTGGATTACGGATGCGTAGCTTACTCGTCTGCCAGGCCCACTACACTAAACATGCTCAATCCAATACATAACACTGGTTTACGATTATCTCTAGGTGCTTTCAGATCTAGACCAGTGATCAGCTTATACGCAGAAGCCGTCGAACCTCCTCTAACTTACAGGAGAGCAGTATTATCGGCGGCTTATTATTACAAACTTAGGTCGCTGCCGAATGAAAATTGCATAAAAGATATCACGGAAAATCCCAATCTGTACAAATATGAACAAAGGAGAAACCATGTCCGACCATTTATTGTAAGATTTCTTGAAATGGAAGACATGTTTGACCTCGGACAATATAACATTATGACTCACAGACGAAGCTCGAACCCGCGTTGGACATTACGGAACTACAACGTCGACCTAACTCTTACAAAATACCATAAAAAGGACCCACTGTCAACATTACTACATGCAAATTACTTCACCGAGTATATAAAACATCACGAAAACTGCCTGAAAATATTCACAGACGGATCGAAGACTGAATACGGAGTCGGCTCAGCAGCAGTTGAACAAGGAGAGATTTATGCCCAGAAGCTGCCCCCATATATAAACATTCTAGGGGCAGAACTATATGCTATCCTCCTTGCACTGAAAAATACTCCAAATTCACATCATAAACATATTATCATTTTCAGTGACTCGTTGGGCTCGCTGCAATGTCTCCAAAATATGTATACAGCCCACCCCATATGCACTGAAATAACAGATACAATACACGACTTACAGACTACAGGAAAACACATAACACTATCATGGCTGCCTGGACATAAAGACCTCGGACAAAATACGACAGCTGACAGACATGCTAGACTTGTGACAGAAGAACAGACATACTTACCATTTGATCTATTTCACCATGACGTTACTAGACATACTAGGAGAATAATACTAGACAAATGGCGACTTGATTGGCATACTGTGACTGACAATAAACTAAGAACTATTAAACCCGATATTACAGACTGGACATCATCGTACAGGAACTCACGCCGAGAAGAAGTAGTCCTTGCGAGGCTAAGAATCGGCCATACACGCATAACTCATGGGTACCTAATGACAAAGACTGACAAACCTAAATGTACGACTTGCAACATAGACCTTACAGTAAAACATATTCTAACAGACTGTCGGTTACGGCATAACTTGGACATTCCTCATGACCTGACAGACATACTTTCTGAAGGCAGCCAGCATATTGATACAACATTGACATATTTGAAAAACACTAACATGTACGACAAAATATAAAACAATGCAATAACCAGAAGAATCCATTTCACCTTTTTTGCAATAATGATACGGTAAAAATAAATAAATTAACTAATTCAAAAATTAACTTAACTTATTAACTTAAAAATTATTTTTTAATTTATTTTCTAGAAATTTATTCAATTATTGTTTTCTTGACTATTCATTTTTCTTTTCAATTTCAATTTTTGTTTTCTTGACTATTCATACCTCAATACTTGCCTAATTGTCTGTGCTAATATTTTGGAGTGGCATCGTTTAATACAGCGCCTACATCAGCTTACTACAAGGTATTAAATGCTCTTCGCTTTAGATGCGGAGCATTATCTATCAATAAATAAATAAATAAATATGTGTGTGTGACTGTGTGAGTATGTACATATATATATATATATATATATATATATATATATAAATTGGCTTAAGCGACACATTAATTCAATTATTATTTTTGTACGCCAGGTTATAATATTATTATTATTATTCAAGATTAGCCTCTGTAAGACCATGTGAAGTACAAGTAACACTGATTTGACAAGTTTGCGAACGCATAACACCTTTTTAGAGGCCCAAACAAAACATAAAATGTTGGAATATTATATCACAAATTAAAACAAAACTATAATAGAACTAAGCAAAATACCACTAAATACATTAATTAAAAGAAATGCCAAGGATGCATTCATTACAATAAGAATTTTTATTAGAATAAACTGCAAGTAAATTACTATAATCGCTACCTTATTATAAGTAAGTAATTTAGAGCAATGAAAAGAAGATAATCCTTTTGAATTTCTAACTACCATCTGAATAATCCAGCAAGTCGTAGAACTATTGCTGAACTTGCAAATGGCGCAGGGTAGCCTTCCACGGTTAGAGATTTATTATCTCACTACTTTAGAGGCAAGTATAAATCCTAGAGCAATAATTTTCTCGTTCTCCGCCGATTACTCCGGCTTCTTCATCATAATTAAACATCTTTTCCCGGAGAATTTAAATGGAAATGTAACCGGCACTTTTTTCTCATTGTAACCCAAAGGCTAAGAATTTAAACGGGTTTCCTCGACTTGTGTACTTAATCTATAGAAGTTATTTTCCTGTTCCCAATTTTATTTTTTATTTTTGGCGTAGAAAAATGTATAAGGCTAGTTTGCATCAAACGTAAGCATATTTTTGAATTGATTTAACAAAATATAAATGATTGTTCAACGATTGTATTTGTTATTTAATCTACTATCTAAAACAAATAAATTGGCAAAAGAATCGTGTCGATAACATTTTCTAAAATTGATATATAAAACAAAGCATTTTCACCCTATTTTATTTTATTTTTCAGCTCCTCAGCAGTATTGGACGGAACGCTCGGACGTGTCGACTTTTTTTCGACGTAGAATCACCAGAAAAAAAATGGACCAAATTGGTGACCCCACCACTGTATACTCCTCTTGTTAGAATATTTGAGGTGTATTTTGGAAGGGTGCTTTCACCCCTTAAACGTAAGATTGGGCCGATATAAACAAATACGTATCGATTATTTTCACGCATTTAATAATTATACAAGTAAATATTTATATATATATATATATATATATATATATATATATATATATATATATATATGTACATACGCATTTAATAATTTTAATTAAAAAGATATGCACAGATGTTCTATGTTACATTTATATTGTTTTGTTTTTATCTTGTCAAGTTTGTATCTAAGTCATGTCATGGAGCTTATAGCCTGCGTTGCGGAGCTCCTGAATTAAATAAATAAATAAATAATTATACAAAGTTACATCAAAATCGGCTCCGGAAACTTGAGGATGTTACCTTGTCAGTCAACAAAATATATTTTGCAGAAAAAGCCCGGAAACTCTGATTATTGTCTTTTCTGTCCGAAAACTCCCATAAATCAACGTGTTTTTTTTTTGTTTTGTTTTTAATTCTTGGTAAGAGATAGATTTGTTAGTTATTTAAACAAAAAACTACTATAAAACAATTAATATTATTATTTCAAAAATGTGAAAATGATTAGCTAAGGTTAAAATAATAAAAATAAATAAATAAGAGCTTATTTTATAGGATTGTATTATTGATTTTAGCCACGTTTTGGATAGCTTCTTAAAATAAAGTAGTACCACCCTCTGTTAAGCATTGAAGATCCAAGATCCAGCCTCGAGACCATGGGCTATCCTGAGCCTTATCATGTTTTCTTTATAATTACTTCAGGGGTTATTTTAGTGATCTTAGTCCGTTTCTACTCTGCACTAGCCAGATTATTCACAAAAAGTCCGACTCGCAGGAACTGCATCATCTTAGCGTGGTTCCGTTCTTATCCCTAGTCTAATTTGTAAAGATTAAAATAGAAGCAGTTATTATTTTGGTTCCACCAGTCTTGAAAGGTCTTGATTTACGATCTTACCTGGAAGGGTCGGCTAACACTAGAAACGGTCGCGCTAGTTACAAGGTCTTGGAATCATGGAACTCTATATTTCTAACAATAAATTGTTTTTGTTATTTTACTTAACCAGTTTTATTGTCAAATACATTATCAAACTATAAGCAATTAAAAAATAACAAGGAATAAAACAGACAAAAAGAATCGTTCGAATAAACGAAATCAATTACCTTAAAGTTTTAAGCACTTATTTCTCCGATTGACATCGCCTAATTTTTTTGAAGAGCATTTAGTAAGCATTCGAATGGTAATCTTCCGCTTCCCAAGATTGTCAACGGTTTTCGAGATACTAACGAAAGTATACAAAGTTACCAAAACTTTTCTTGTCTATTAATAAAATATTTTATTATAACCCATCCTTTACTCCAAACGTAACCAAAATTTCAACATATTAGTGTTGATGAAATTCGAACATGCAGAAAATGTTTCAACTTAATCCCATAATTCTAAGTACCAAAATCAAAGACAAAAAGAACAGTTCGAATAAGCGAAATCAATTACTTTAAAGTTTTAAGCACTTATTTCTCCGATTGACATCGCCTAATCAAAACTTTCCTCAGAAACTTTTTTGTAGAGCATTTAGTAAGCTTTCTAATGGTAATCTTCCGTTTACCAAGAGTTTCAACCTTTTTTGAGATATTAAGGAAAGTATACAAACTTACCAAAACTTTTTATGTATGTTAATAAAATATTTTATTCTAACCCTTCCTTAACTCCAAACGGAAGAAAAAATTCAACATATTAGTTTTAATGAAAGTAGAACATGCAGAAAATGTTTCAACTGAATCCCATGATTCTAAGTACCCAAACCAAAAAGTCCGACTCGCAAGAACTGCGTCTTCTTAGCGCGGTTACGTACATCTCGATGAAATTGAATAGATTAGCATCACAAATCACAGGAAACTGACAGTAGAGAACTTACACAAAAGGGATAATTCTTAATCTGTATAAGCCAATAAAATTATGTACTGAAAACGTACTTACTCTTTGACTACTGCTGAGAAGGCTCTATTCCAAACAACCAAAGATTCGTTGTCATTTTAGGTATCTTGTTTTAGTAGATAATTCGTTTTACTGTTATAATAAACTGTAAATATGTGCTTCATGGCGAATAAAATTCCATTCTGTCGTGGATTTAATCTTTCTATAAAATAGGAAATAACGGTAACTTCAGTTGGAGGCTATGAGGAAGGTTATATAGATAGGAGAATTCAAAACAAACTATGCATACGTCATCATGATTAGCCACAGCCATCTTGATTACCACCGCCACTCCAAACTTATTACCAATACCTTTCACCGTTTCTTAGCTTATTTTACTAGAATACTAATTTTACTGATAAATGCAATTTAAAACTAGAAACAACCAATTAAAAAGTGAGATAAACAAAGAGAAAACCCCATTAAAAACAACAAAACAAACACTTTTAAAGTTTTAAGCGCTTATATCTCTGATTGACGTTGCCCCATCGAATATTGCTTCAGAACCATTTTTCTAGAGAATTTAGTCAGCATTCGAATGGTCACTTTCCACTTACCACGATTTCCCAACCGTTATCGAGATATTTACGAAAAATGTATGAAGATCCTAAAACTTTTCATACTTATTAATAAAATATTTTTTTCGCATACTTCCTTAACTCCAAATATAACAGATATATAAACATCTTAGTTGGGATTAATTTACAAGATTTAGAAAATATTTCAATTGAATCCCGCGATTCTAAGTACCCACAAAAAAATAATGCCTTACAAAAACATTGATTCCACTTTTCTCCAAAACGGTTAAAGATATCGCCTTAAAAATGGTTTCATTCGTTTTTTTTATGTTAAGAAACCTATAAAACAAGTACCTGCAAGCATATAAACTCAAAAACGTAAGCGTTACGATTTATTTTTGCGCGAATTTCGCCCCAAACACTATCTTCTAGTGGGCGGATTCTGCTGGTTAACGAACTTGACCTTTCAAATTAGACAGCAGATTTTTGTTCCAAATTTCATCAAAATTGGACCATTTTTGGGCCGTCAGGAACAGACAAGCATGTATATATATATATATATATATATATATATATATATATATATATATATATATATATATATACAGATTTGAACCACCTATATTTTCGTGATCTATGCGGTCTGAAACGAGAAAGTTTCTGGTCGGCACGTCTGGATCGCGTCGTGAGGTCAACCTCATAAGCGGTTTCTCCCTATGGAGATAGGGAGTAACCGCGCTAAAACGGTATTCAAGCCCTATTTTTCCAATTTTCACGAAAACGGTTAAAGCTATCGCCTTGAAGATGGTTTCATTTGTTTTCCTAGCCCAAGAAGCCTATAAAACGAGTACTTACAAGCTTATGAACTCAAAAACGTAAGCATTACGATTTTTTTTCTCGCGAATTTCGCCCCAAACGCCATCTTCCAGTGGACGGATTTTGCTGGTTAACGAACTTGACCTTTCAAATTGGACGACGGATTTTTGTACCAAATTTCATCAAAATCGGACCATTCGTCTAACAGATCGGACCTAGAGAGCGAACAGACAAATATATATATATATATATATATATATATATATATATATATATATATAGGCAGGAAGGGACCCAGACAATGTAAACAAACAGGCCGAGCCTATATAAGGCTCGGCAGGATGACGATAAACCAGTTAGTGCTTGGACTCTGTGTAGTGACTACCTCTCCCTCCGTTATATATATATATATATATATATATATATATATATATATATATATATATATATATATATATATATCTTTTTAAAAACGTACTTCTTCCGAGCCGCCGGTTAACTGGTGCCGAAACCCGGGATTTATTGTGGCGCAGTGTACGGTCAGTGCGGGAATCTGTTCAAGACCGGCTTAACCGAAGAAGAATGGAGGTACACCAGGACGTTCACGTCATACCACAGGAAGTCCATGTCGTACCACAGGAAGTCCACATCACTGCAGCCACCATAGAGCTGCTGAAGCTAAAATCGGCGGTTGCGCAAGACATGCGCAACGCGATTAGCCAAGTGGAAAAGTTTACCGGAGACGTAGGGGAGTTAGCGCACGTCCTAAAGGACGGAAAGCGATTGTCAGACGCGATAACAGCCAAGGGGAATGCAGCATGGCTAGAAGAAAGCGATGTGCTGACTCTGAGAGCTGCACTTGTAGGCCGAGTGAAGAGGAGCGTCCTTAATCAGATTCAGTGCGACACGAATACCGATTGGGACACAGTGGCTGATAGACTAAAGCGAGCTTACGGAGGGGGGAGATGGACCCCTGAAGAAGATATCATCCGCATGCTACAGGAAACAAAGGGGCCGAGAGAGTCGAATGGCTCTTTTGCTGGTAGGCTGATCTCATGGTATGAGAAAATCCTAGAGAAATTGGGTGAACGTGCAGCAGATCCAGACGCAGAAGCGATGAAGACCGTCGTCGAAAGGGTGATTAAAGTCCACCTAACCAAGCAGACGGGGAGACCGACAGGCGCAGAGACCTTTAGAGTTGCAGCACGAGCGCTAGTCGAGGAGGACGAGAAGGAGTTGGAGCCCCATTGCGCTGAGAGGGATCAGAATAGCTGGCAACAAGCGAGACGTCGCCGAAGGATGGACTACTTTCAAGAACCAATACGCGCAGAACCACGGAGGGGGCCTAGCTGGCGACCAGAGAGACAAGTCAGCTATCCGAGAGGAGGTGGGCGACCGACGGGACGAGAAAGTCCTCGACGCAAGGACTATCGAGAACCGGCCACAGCGCCAAAAACGTGCTACGAGTGTGGAAAACGGGGGCATATTGCAGCCCGATGCCCTAAAATACAGTGCTTCGAGTGCAATAATACGGGCCACGTCGCTAGACACTGCCCGTATATACGAAAGAAGAACCAGGACTGAGGAGAACCGATGGAGGTCAACTGTCAGAAGGTCCGACCTAGAGAAGCGAGAAGCCCGATGAGCGAGGAGTCGGTCAGAGACTCTGAGGACGATAGTGACTCAGAAGAAGAACCCGACCGGAAGGTAACTAGGACACACCGTTCTTACGCTGTGGTCCTGCGAACAAATCAGGCCGCTGAGAAGAGAAAATGAGATAAGGGTGAGCAGCGTGGAAACCAGAAGAAGTTCGGTAGAGGGAGGAACGGAGGGTTGCCAATCATAGGAGTGGATGGAGTGGAGTGGCTAATCGATACAGGCAGCACATGCACCCTCATTAGCAAAGCGGCGATGACGAAGAAACAGAACGAGTGGAAGAAACCAAGCGTCAAGGCATGTGGCTGCAACTTAATCACACTGGGAGGAGAATGTAAAGTGCTCGGTGAGGTCGAGATCCCAACTGAGGAGTGGGGAGTTAGTGGTAATGTGATGATCGCCCATGTGGTTCCCTCGATGCCAAAGGAATAAAGTGGCATCCTAGGATGCAACGCCCTAGAACTGCTGGGGGTAAAGTTGAGGACAAGGAAGGGGAAATGGAAGGTACAAGTGGGAAGGCGCACATATCGAGCGACAGAAGTATAGGCAGTGGAGGCGAACGTAGGGGCAGTGGGGGAAGATACCGAGGATCTGGAAGAGCTGAGAAAGGAATTCGAGGACATTTTTTTCAAGGAAGGACAAATACTTGGGGCTACCGGAAGGACGAGGCACGAGATCAACCTGGCAACCGAGCGTATTGTGTACGTAAAGGAGCGGCGTTATCCCCAGATTATGAAGGAAGCAATCCAGGACGAACTCCAGAGCCTTCTAGCACAAGGAATAATCGTGCCGAGTATCTCGGGGTACAACAGCCCCCTGTGGGCAGTGTCTAAGGCGGGCGCACCAGGGAAGTATAGGGTCGTCGTTGATTATCGGCGACTTAACGAGCTTACGAAGGACGAACACTACCCCTTGCCAAGGATGGAAGATATTCTGGACCGGTTGGCAGGAGCCAAAATCTTCAGTACCCTGGATTTAAAGGCGGGGTATCATCAGATCGAGATGCACCCACGAGACGCTGAGAAAACTGCGTTTTCATTCGAGAGAGGGCACTTCTATTTCACTAGGATGCCATTTGGATTGAAGAATGCGCCGGCGACATTCCAGCGATTAATGGATGAGTTCCTTATGGGTCTAGAGCCGGATTTCGTGCAGGGCTATATGGATGATCTTCTCGTTTTTAGCAAATCACTTGCAGAACATCGGCGTCACTTAAGAAGAGTGTTTGAGCAGCTTCGCGCATTCGGCCTAAAGGTGTCACCGGAGAAGACCCACCTCGGCGTATCAAGCGTGACCTTCTTGGGGCATACGATTTCTCACGAAGGGATCCGTCCCGACCCCGGTAAGATAGAAGCACTGGAGAATATCAAACTTCCTACCACTGTGAAGGAAATACGCAGGCTGCTTGGGGCTTTGAATTATTACCGTCGGTTCGTTCCGAACATGGCGAGGAAAATATCGGCAATCAACGATCTTCTCAAGAAAGGAAAGAAAGTCAAGGTAACCGACGACATGCTCCAAAATATGCAAAGTTGCATAGATATGCTCAAAACTTCCCCGGTCCTCGCTTTCCCCGACTTCAACAAGTCGTTCACCCTCACGACGGACGCTAATGATAGAGCAATAGGTGCAGTGCTTGAACAGCAGGGACAGAACGGGGACCAGCCCATAGCTTATGCCAGCAGGAGACTAACAGGAGCGGAAGAGCGGTATAGTGCTTTAGAGAGAGAGAGCTTCTGGCGATAGTGTGGGCTGTAGAACACTTTCGACCCTATCTCTACGGCCGAGCGTTTGTCATTAAAACGGACCACAAGCCACTCCAGTGGGTAGCAACGCTCAGAGAAACGTCGGCGCGTATCACTAGGTGGAAGGAACGACTAGCTCAATATACCTTCACAGTGCATTACACCCCAGGACGCGACAACGTTGTTGCCGATTGGCTGTCCAGACTACAGCGCGTCAACGCAGCAGATGCGGTTGACAGTAGAGAAGGGCCGTCACACCGCCAATTTTTTCAGGACTGGACGCCAGACGAAATCCAGGAGAGCCGCGACGACAGCTCAGCGACAGAGTGTGCCGAGGAAGGTGATCGGGAGCTGGAGGAAATCGATGACATCGTTGTGGCGAAAAAGCGATACATCATTTGGAAGACTGTCCAGTCGGGATCACCCCAGATTCTCTATGGGCGGAGGACGAAATCTAGACTTACCTGCACCGTTCGGACTTCCCCTATGGTCACAGACGACACGGTGTGCCGGCTCCTAGAAGACGCGTCGTTACAGGGGAAAACGACATACCTGTTTGTGGGGAATGCGGTCGTCTGGAATAAGATAGTGAAATTGTGGCGTCTCCAACGTATTGGCTTGGACCGCAAATTCGTCCGGTGTACCAGACTAGGGGAAGTTATCTCAGACCCACAAGTACAATTGGATGTTACGGTAGCTCAGCACCAAGGGAAAACGAACCATCGGGGATCAGCGGAGATGTTAGCCGCATTGAAGAGGAAATACTTTTGGAAGAACATGGCTTAGACGATTAAGGACGTTGTGACAAAGTGCGACGTCTGTAACAAGACTAAGTACGATAGAAGACCACCGCTAGCACGACAGGAAGAAACGCTCACCCCAAGTGGTCCACTCCAAGTCATTCAAACGGACCTTTTTACATGGAAAGGACAATCATGGGTCACCATCATAGATATATTTAGTAAGGTAGCAATGGCGGTTTCAGTCTCCGCCAAGTCCGCCAGCGAAGTATGCAGAGCGCTGCACAGATGGGCACAATGTTACGGGACTCCCGAGCTGTTAGTCTCCGACAGCGGACGAGAGTTTAGAAACGAAGATGTTAAGCAACTCCTGGCGAGATGGGGTACTAGAGCACATCACACCACACCAGGGAGACCCCAAAGTCATGGAGTCATTGAGCGACTCCACAGCACGCTAAGTGAGCATCTGCGAGTAAGCCACGCAGAACGGGGCTTATCACCGGAAGACGCGATGCCAGTAGCCGTGGTAGCATATAACCATTCTGTCCACAGTGCTACGGGATTCACACCCTTTGAGGTGCTGTTTGGGACGATGAAGTTGGGCCGAGAGGTCGCCGATGAAGCAGGTGAACCAGGTGCGGTGGCGGCGATCCGACGGTTACAGGAACATCAGAAACGTGTCAGCCGCACGACGGCTGTACGCCTCCAGCACGAGAAACAGAACCGTGTCCGACGACACAATTTGAACGTCCAGGACCCAGTAGTCCCCCTGCGGGTTGGAGACACGGTTTACAGGTGAGTTCCGTCAAACCGGGCCAAAATGGACCTCCAATACGACGGACCTTATACAATCGCCCTAAGAGAGAAGAACACTGTCACGCTCCGGACGCAAGACACGCCTATTCGACAGAGGAATGCGCATCTGGAACAGCTGAGGGTACCTGCCATTCAGCCCTCACGAAATCCGGAAACGGCAAGTAGCTAAGTTCTTCAAATTAAGCAAACGGAAACAAAAATGTTTTTTTTGTTATTATTATTTCTGTTCTTCTATTGTTAACAGTAAAGATTCTCTCTTATTTAGTATTTTTCTAAGTTAATATATGTCTACGATAGTCTTCAGTATTATAATATGTGTTGTAACTGTTTCAGTTAACGTAGTTTTTTTTAATAAAGATCCTTTATTATTTAGTAGTAAATTTTGTTAGTGATAGCAATAAGTTTTGTACATAGTTTAAGTTAAGCGTGTCTTTTTGGAAGAGATTCTTTATTATTTGGGTTTATTATATATTATTATATGATTAGGTATTATTATAAGTGTTGTTCATATCTTAAGTGTACGTTATTGGAAATTTTGAGTTGTATTCTATTTTGTATTTCTTTTTCCGGGTCTCCCTTCCTAACTTCTGTTAATTAGAGTTTCTGTCAGCCTTGCCAGAAACTGGGGGGGGGGGACTGTTAGGCAGGAAGGGACCCAGACAATGTAAACAAACAGGCCGAGCCTATGAGCCTATATAAGGCTCGGCAGGATGACAATAAACCAGTTAGTGCTTGGACTCTGTGTAGTGACTACCTCTCCCTCCGTTATATAGATCTCTTTTTAAAAACGTACTTCTTCCGAGCCGCCGGTTAACTTATATATATATATATATATATATATATATATATATATATATATATATACACATATATATATATATATATATATATATATATATATACACATATATATATATATATATATATATATATATATATATATATATATATATATATACACAAATTTGAACCATCATCATCTTCGGTCTCTAGGGGTTCTGAAACGCAAAATTTTCTAGTCAGCACTTCTGGATTGCGTCATGAGATCAACCTTATAAGCGGGGTTCCTCCCTATGGGGGGGGGGGGGGGGGAGGAACCGCGCTAAAACGGAAATATCATTCACAATCGGCAAGCAAACTAAAAAATATTGAGTGTCCAGTTTTTCTGCTGAATGATTAGGGCTGGAAGAATCCTAGTCTTCACTTTAAACTACTCCTAGCCAGATAAGAGCCTAATTACCTATTAATCAATATATCACCATTTTACGCCAATCATTTCAAGTCCCCAAATTAAATACCACATTTTGGCGGAAGCTGTGGTACCAATTAATAAAAATATTAAGATTCAATATCTTAAGCAGAAAAAAGTCCTAAAAAGAGACGAAGAACTTAAATTTTCTTGAATTGGCCAAATTAAAAAAAAAATATCAGTAATCAAACTGAATAATATAATTACAATTTAAAAATAAACGAACGTTGGATATTAGTTAATAACAATTTTCAACAAAGTCCTGTAGGAGTTGGCTAATGGAAGTAGACCACATTTTGGCTAGACGGCCATGGATGCGGTTTTTGCTAAAGGGCCTGAGGCTAATACAGTGCCTAGCCTAATGCTGCTCAAGCCAGTTTTTCATTGAGCATTTGCCAAGAAACGGGAAACCATATCTCTCTAAAAACCATCAGCCAATGCGGCTCTCACATACTCTCGTTGTGTACCATAGAGCTCGTTTTGATCAGAAATATGAATTCTCAAGCGGGGGATGCGCCAGTAGATTTTTAAGGAATTTTTTAGGGACCATTGAAAAAATTCCCAGGTGCATAATGGATGTTTAGGAAGGGTGGTGACAATAACAATTAAAAGAACAATTCATTATTGGACTAATCACTGAATCAACAGTCTTTTCATATGAAAATATGCCGCAAGTTGTTTAAACACTTTTTCCCCTCTTAAAATGTTCATGAACTTCAATACAGGAGTTAGCTGCGTTGTTGTATGATGTTCACAAGTGAAAATGTCGCATTTTACTAACGAAAGTTTCGATCTTCATTGATATTTCACCTCTGTTCCTTCATCATTTATCTATAGTTTTCGTAGGTTATTAAATCTCAACAGTCAAATGAGATCATTAATATAGTAATAATACAAGGACGTTGTGCCAATTAAAACGAAAATATTAGTTTGAAAGTATCGGCGCTGATGAAAGCACACTACGCTAGAGCATGGAAATGTTCACAGTACAGCAACATTTCACAGCCTATATATATATATATATATATATATATATATATATATATATATATAATTTAATTTTAACGTGCTAATTTTCGTACCTCTAGTAGGTAGGATCGATAAAGATTTCATCAAAACTTCTTTCATGAGTGCAACCTTAGTAGCTACATCCATTATTGTTAGTAGCATAACAAAAACTCTAAAGCTACTTAAAACGACCGACCCTTAATCCATTCTATGATTATGCCACAGTAGTTTCTCTTTTAATCAATTAACTAAACGATTTTAGTATCTCAGAACAGTAGCAAGCTTCCAGAGATGTTCTACTCGCCAAGATGTTACAGTTCTAAGTCAATTAATCCAACAAGTTTAGTCAAAACACACTTACTAACCTGGGGTAATGTAAAACGCAAACACAGAATGCTGACTGAAACAATACACATTTCTATCATTGGTATATCAGTCAGAGTGCTTTGTGTACTTATGGAATGGTCTTATTCATTCTTGCTGATATTATTTGTAAGAATGTCCGACTCCCAGGAACTGCTTCATTTTAGCGCGTTTCCGTCATTTGGAACGCTTAGAATAGAAAAACTTTATGTTTTGTTGTAATCTTTCGAGAAAAATGTTAAATCTCCAAGAGAAGCAAGATCTTACGCAAACAACAGGAAACTGACAGAAGCATAAGCGCAAAATATTCCATTTGAGCACTAATTTTCCGAATGAGATGGCTCTTAAAAACACATAAGAACCATATTTGCAGGAAAAGGCTTCCAGGAACACGTTTTTAAAGTAATTGGATTTGGGGAATTAATCTTAGAATATTTGGACATATTCTTGTATAATATGTCAGGCAATAGTTGGGATTCGGCTAGGAAAACATCAATACGATATACACAATTTTCAATTTTGTACCACCGCGGTGGGACCTTGGGGTCAAACAACATTGGGGCCACTAGCAGCGATATCCAAGGTGCAGGAAATTTCTAAGGGAGCCACGAGATGAGAAAATTCATGCCTCTGGTGGGAATCGAACCCGCCATCTCCCGTTTGAGAATCCAAGGCGTTAGCCACTGGACCACAGGAAGACCCTTCAATGGGTTCTTAAACGTGTAATGTTCTAGTCGACACTACTGGGTTGTGTCATGAGGTCAACCTCATCAGCGTGTTACCTCCCTATAGAGGGATGGATAAAACAAGCTAAATGGGTGGTTGTTATGATTGCTCCAATAGATTTATAGTTATGGACAGCGAGTACTATTTCATAGGCTGATCGGAGAGAATCCCCTTCCAATATAGGTCTGGCTTCAATCACATCCTGGTCCTTTATTATCGGCCCGAAAGAGTCAAAGGGAATTGGTTCCTGAGTGAATTTTGAGCAAGTTGTTAGCACTCAAGCGTAGTTAGCCTCAAATGGGTTTAGTGTGGGGAGGGGGGGGGGGGTCTTGTAATTACGGTCAGCTCTCCACAGCTGTCAGTTGCTTCCATTTAATTACTCCGTTCTTGCTTCTGCTAATGTCTCTGGACATGTTCTGTCAAACATTTGCCATTCTCTTAGGCGTTTTACTAGATTTCCAATGAAAAGTTAAAAACAATCTAATCGGATATTATTGATTCATCTTCATCAACAAGAAGGGCAATTCAGTTATAGACTTGGCTTTGAGAGTGGAGGCATCCTGATTTTCATTGATGATTTCAATGAAAATCAGGATGCCTCCACTCTATTCCTATTCCATATTACACATCATATTCCAAGACATAGTCTATGATTTGAGGAAGCGGTTTAGGTTTCCTACTAAAGTTAACGCTAATCAAAAAAGAATTATTACAAGTCTCTAGTTTGGTTAATTTTTAGCGCGGTTCCTCCCTACCTCCAAAGGGAGAACCAGCTTATGAGTTTGACCTCAAGACGCAATCCGGAATTGCCGACTAGATACTTTCTCGTTTCAGACCCCATAGATCACGAAAATATAGGTGGTTCAAACAGACAAGCATATAAGAAAATATATATATATATATATATATATATATATGTATATATTTTGTTATATGCTTGTCTGTTCGCTCTCTAGCAAGCTCAAAAATGGTCTGATTTTGATGAAATTTGGAACGAAAATATGCCGTCTAATTTGAAAGGTCAAGTTCGTTAACCAGTAGAATCCGCCCACTGGAAGATAGTTCTTGGGGCAAAATTCGCGCAAAAAAAATCGTAACGCTTACGTTTTTGAGTTAATATGCTTGAAAGTAATTGTGCCTCTTTAACTGTTTCTGAAAAAAGTGAAATCAATGTTTTCTTAAGTCATTATTTTTTTGTGGTTACTTAAAATCGCGGGATTCAATTGAAATATTTTCTACATTTTGTTAATTAATCCCAACTAAGATGTTCAAATTTTGGTTATATTTGGAGTTAAGGAAGTATGCGAAAAAAAAAATTTTATTAATAGACACGAACATTTTTCGTATCTTTATACATTTTTCGTAAATATCTCGATAACGGTTGGGAAATCGTGGTAAGTGGAAAGTAACTAAAATCTCAACAAAAAAGGTTTGAAGCAATATTCGATGGGGCAACGTCAATCCGAGTTATAAGCGCTTAAAACTTAAAAAGTGTTTGTTTTGAACGGGTGTTTGTCTTTGTTTATCTCACTTTTTAATTTATTGTTTTAGCACTTTCCTCCAAAGGAAAGTAGCTATTGAGGTTGGACTCATGACGGAATTTTTGAAAAATTTCTTCAAATCTTTATCAATCCTACCTAGTAGACACGGAAAATGACCCCCCGTTAAAATTTATATATATATGTGTGTGTGTGTGTGTGTGTCTGTTAACACGATAGCGGCCAGAGTTTTTGTTTTTTCGTCACGAAACTTGGTATATACCATTCAATTAGCAAACGATTGAACGAGTTCGTTAACCACCAAAGTCGGTCCACCGGAAGGGGGGGGGGGGGGTTCACCCCGAACCCAAAACACTAATTTGACTATGTCAGCCGTAATATTTGTTAAATTTCAACGAAACTTGGTATTCGTAGTGGTAATATAGAGAGAAAAGTGAGATATAAAAATGAACTAAATCGGTTCATTAGAAGGGGGGGTTTACTCCGGACCCACAATACCAATTCGCCACTACCAGCCGTGATTTTTGGTATATTTCGACGAAACTCGGTATTCGTAGTGGTAATCGACAGGTAAATATGTGTTGTAAAAATAAACTAAATCGGTTCATTAGAAGGGGGGGGGGGTTTACTCCGGACCCACAATACCAATTCGCCACTACCAGCCGTGATTTTTGGTATATTTCGACGAAACTCGGTATTCGTAGTGTTAATCTACAGGTAAATATGTGTTGTAAAAATAAACTAAATCGGTTCATTAGAAGGGGGGGTTTACTCCGGACCCAAATTCCTAATATACTCATACCGGTCGTAATTTCTGCTGTACTGTAACGAAACGCGGTATACGTCGCGGGTAACTCATGAGAAAGAAGTGTTGTTGTAAAAATGAGCCGAATCGGTCAATCGGAAAGCGGGGGTTTAATTTGTAATATATTTCAATAGAAAAGCCCGGGAGACGTAGGTTCACAAAGGCGCCGCAAGGAGCGCTTTCTACCACTAGAGTGACTGAATCCTGTTCCTGCGTTAGATCAAAATACGATAATATGAGGTTTTTTGTATTTATTACGTAGTGTAATAGGTACCATGTGTAAACATAACTCTGGAAGCAAATTAATAATTGATCAGTTACTCATTACAAATTTAAAAGAGAACTATTCATGTTTTTAGTTTATTTATGTAGGATATTTTAAGCAAATTGTTCTGGAAAGCGGTCTACACTACGCAAATTCTGAGGAAAGTGCTTAGTTATGCAGCTCCTGCGTGACGGACTTTTTGTTTTAAATTGAATTTATCAGTGAAATTAGTATTTTAGTAAAATTAGCCAAGTAACAGCGAAAAGTATTGGTAATAAGTTTAGAATGGCTGTGGTAATCAAGATAGCAGTGGCTAATCATGATGGCGTATGCATAGTTTGTTTTGAATTTTCTAATCTATATAACCTTCCTCATACCCTACAACTAAAGTTGCTGTTATTTATTAGTTTATATAAAGATTTTACCCTCGAGAGAATGGAATTTTATTTGACATCAAGCCCATATTTATAGTTGATTATAACAGTAAAATGAATTTGCTAGTAAAACAAAAGAAACTTAAAATGACAACGAATTTTTGGTTCAAAATAGAGCCTTCTGTCCAGTAGTCGAAGAGTGAGTACGTTTTCAATACATAATTGTATTGACTTATTCAGCCTTTATCAAGAATGAGGATAAGGAATTATCCGTATTATTCAGTGTAAGTTGGCTACTGTCAGTTTCCTGTGATTTGTGATGCCTAATCTATTCCATTTCTTCGAGATGTAGGGAACCGCGCAAAGATGACGCAGTTCCTGCGAGTCGGAATTTTTTTTAATTATATCATTATTGCCTAAATGGTAATCATCGAAGAGTTTTGTTTTGCGCAAGACGGCTACATGTTTAGCGGAATGTAGCATTTAATTTTTATACAATTTGTTTGTGTGAAATATATTTAAATACTATATATATATATATATATATATATATATATATATATATATATATATATATATATATATACTTTATACCATCTTCTATATTCTTCTTTATGCCACCTTTTAAATTGTTTTAGCACTTTCCTCCGAAGGAAAGTAGCTATTGAGGTTGGACTCATGACGGAATTTTTGAAAAATTTCTTCAAATCTTTATCGATCCTACCTAGTAGACAGCGAAAATGACCCCCGTTAAAATTTATATATATATCTATATCTATATATATATATATATATATATATATATATATATATATATATATATATATGTGTGTGTGTGTGTGTGTGTCTGTTAACACGATAGCGGCCAGAGTTTTTGTTTTTTCGTCACGAATCTTGGTATATAGCATTCAATTAGCAAACGATTGAACGAGTTCGTTAACCACCAAAATCGGTCCACCGGAAGGGGGGGTTTACCCCGAACCCAAAACACTAATTTGACCATGCCAGCCGTAGTTTTCGTTACATTTCAACGAAACTTGGTATTCGTAGTGGTAATATAGAGAGAAAAGTGAGATATAAAAATGAACTAAATCGGTTCATAAGGAGGGGGGGTTTACTCCGGACCGACAATACCAATTCGCCACTACCAGCCGTGATTTTTGGTATATTTCGACGAAACTCGGTATTCATAGTGGTAATCTACAGGTAAATATGTGTTGTAAAAATAAACTAAATCGGTTCATTAGGAGGGGGGGGGGGGTTACTCCGGACCCACAATACCAATTCGCCACTACCAGCCGTGATTTTTGGTATATTTCGACGAAACTCGGTATTCGTAGTGGTAACCTACAGGTAAATATGTGTTGTAAAAATAAACTAAATCGGTTCTTTAGGAGGGGGGGTTTACTCCGGACCCAAATTACTAATATACTCATACTGGTCGTAATTTTTGCTTTATTGTAACGAAACGCGGTATACGTCGTGGGTAACTCATGAGAAAGAAGTGTTGTAAAAATGAGCTGAATCGGTCAATCGGAAAGGGGGGTTTACTTTGTAATATATTTCAATAGAAAAGGCAGCCAGACGTAGGTTCACAAAGGCGCCGCAAGGAGCGCTAGAGGGACTGTATCCGGTTCCTGCGTTAGATCAAAATACGATAATATGAGGTTTTTTGTATTTATTACGTAGTGTAGTAGGTACCATGTGTAAACATAACTCTGGAAGCAAATTAATAATTTATCAGTTACTCATTACAAAATTAAAAGAGAACTATTCATGTTTTTATTTTATTTATGTAGGATATTTTAAGCAAATTGTTCTGGAAAGCAGTCTACACTACCCAAATTCTGAGGAAAGTGCTTAGTTATGCAGCTCCTGCGTGACGGACTTTTGTACACTACATTCTACAGCTTTCCTAACACCTTCAATATTCTTCTTAATCCCGTCTTCTATACCGTTCCTTATATCTTTTTATATACTCATGTTGTCCAAACCGCGTTTTAGGCAACGTGCGTCGAATTGATCAAGGCAATAAAATAACAAAGATATGACCTTTTTGTGCAAATTGAAAGGTGTTTGACACGCAGCCCAAAAAACTACAGCATAAAATAAATAAAACAATATTTATCCAGCACAGCGTAATGAGAGAAGGGTTTTGGGTGACTGAAGAGCAATGTCCTCGGATATAAATGCCAAGGGTACCTCCATTTAGGGCGGGACTATGTTGAATAGAATCTATCCTTATATAGCAATGAATTAGTAATAACGTCAAGAAACTGAACCTCTTATCCTCTTTCTACGTTCACGATGTCTAACTTAATGGGTCAATCCGGGTCCAATCAACAAAGTGATTTTTTTTTACCATTAAAAAATGTCAGGTACCTACCGGATTTTTTTTTAATGATTTTTGAAAATGTGTATAGCTGTAATTTCGAAACCAGTTGATATTTTTTTTAAAAAAAGGTATTTTTCTTAGTCTCGCAAAAGTCCGACTCGCAGGAACTGCATCATCATAGCGCGGTTCCGTTCATATCCCTAGTGTCATTTGAAAAGCTTTGAAAAGAAATAAACTTATTTTTTTTTTATATATAACGTGAAAATTGTCGAAATCCTCTCGAACATCTCGAATAAAAGTGATATTAAGGCGTCAGGGACACCGACAGTAGTTAACTTATACACAGAAGCGGAAATTACACAATCCGGCTGTCTTTCTAAAGCAAAGCTCTATAAATCAATACAAAATATGCCTAATAAAGCCTTTCTAGTGGATACAAACGGGTCAAGAAGAAGTACAAGAAAGATTGAGTAGAATACCTAATGTAGCCTATATAGAATAATGTGCCGAATAAAGCCTATCTAGTAGATACAGAATGACAAATAACAAGTCTTGACGAATAACAAGTCAAGATATAGAATAATATACCTAATTAAGTCTAAGGAGTAGATACAAATGGACCAAAAACAAGTCTTGAGGAATCTTGTTTTTTTCTAATTAAATACTTTTTATCAATATTTAGTATATAACCTGTGTTGAAAACTATCGATTGCTAATTGATGAATCGGGTTACAACTAACAAGGGGAGTATACAGCGATGGGGTCACCGATTTGGACCAATTTTTTTCTCGTGATCTACATAGAAAAATAGTCGACACGTGTCCGAGTTTTCCGTCCAATGCGCCTTAGGAGCCGAGAAATAAAATAAAATAGGTTGAAAGAGCTTTATTTTTATATCGAGTTTAGAAAATGATTTGTTTTATAGAGTAGATTAAAGGAAAAATATAATCGTTAAACAATATTTTATATTTCGTCAAATAAATTGAAAAATATGCTTACGTTTTCAAGTAAACTAGTATTATACATTTTTTCACCAAAAATAATAGCAGATTTAAAAACAGCATCCCAAGAAACCCTAATGTAGTGAATATCATTGAAAACAAAAAATAATGATTTTTCCCAGTTTGGAAGAGTCTAAAAATTTGTAAGCGAAAAAGTAACGTGACGTTTTGAAATTCAATATCTCCCCTTGAGATAATCCGATTTTTACGTCATTGAAGTCTTTCAAAAGAAGAAAGACTCCTTTTTCTAACCATATAAATGATTATCGTATTATCTCAAAAGATACTTGCAAAAAATGGGTTTCAAAATAGTAAAAAAATGTAAACGTTTTTGTATATACACGTAGGAACACCCCGATTGAAGGAAAATGTTTCATATTAGGTCCTTTATTGACCATCCAAGTTTGGTTTAAATCGGGTAAATATTCTTTGAAATATGGCCGGATTGGTGAATCTTTAACAAAATTTTAAGGGTCCCCCCCTCCTCAGCGAAAATAAAAATACATTTTTTTTTTTTTTTTTTTAATATTCCCAAAATTTGAATTTAGGGGTTTTGCAATGTGCCAAAACCGAATCTGACATCCGTTTTATAATCTAAAAATTGTTTTACATACTCAACTCTATAGAAGTCATTATTCCGTCTAAATATTCCATATACGTACATTTAAAAAGTTATCCATTATAAAAAAAAATTTGATTTCAAAACGGATGTCAGATTCGTTTTTAGCACATTTAAAACCCCCTAAATTCAAATTTTGGGAATATTACAAAAATAAAAAAAGTATTTTTATTTTCGCTAAGGGGGGACCTTTACAATTTTGTTAAAGATTCACCAATCCGGCCATATTTCGAAGAATATTTACCCGCTTTAAACCAAACTTGGATGGTCAATAAAGGACCTAATATGACACATTTTCCTCCAATCGGGGTGTTTCTACGTGTTCTGGGATCGATGTTATATACAAAACCGTTTACATTTTATTTTGATTCAAACCATTTTTCGTAGAGAATTTAGTAAGCTTTCGAACTGTTACATTTCACTTGCCACGATTTCCTAACCCTTTTCGAGATATTAAGGAAAATATACGAAGGGGGCCTAATAGATATTCATACGGGATCTGAGAATCCCAAGATTCCGCAAAAATAAAATATCCTAATTATACGTATCCTGTTTTATTGGCAAATACATTTGACTGCTATAAGCAATTGCAAAGAATAGGGAATATGCCAAAGAACTCGGATTAGGAGCCTCGACAGTTTCAAAACATTTGAAGGAAATCGGCAAATCCAAAACTGACATTTCATACGGTACAGCCTGATATATTTCTAACAATGAATTGTTTTTCGTATTTTAATTATTCTGTTTTATTGTCAAATACATTATCCAAATATAAGCAATGACAAAATAGGAATAAAAACAGACAAAAAGAACCGTTCGAATAAACGAAATCAATTACTTCAAAGTTCAAGTTTAAGCACTTATTTCTCCGGATGACATCGTTTATTCAAAACTTTGGTCAGAACCTTTCTTGTAGACCATTTAGTAAGCTTTCGAATGGTAACCTTTCGCTTCCCAAGATTTTCAACCGTTTTCGAGATATTAATGAAAGTATACGAAGTGCCCAAAATTTTCATTATTTCTAGCAACAGAAAATTGGTTTCATTTTTCCTATCCTCTTTTACACACAAATACATTTTCCCAACATAAGAAATTACAAAAATAAAAAGCAATAAAAAACCAAGGGAAAGAGACAAAAAGAACGACAAAAACCCGTTCATAAGAACAAAACAGACGTATTTGAAGTTTAAAGCACTTATTTCTCCGATTGACATAACCTAATCAAAAATAGTTTTAGAATGTTTTTTGTAGAGAATTTAGTAAGCTTTCAAATAGTTTCTATCCACTTACCACGATTTCCCAACCGTGTTCCTACACAGCCTAACTATTTTTCCAATTTTCTCAAAAACGGTTTCATTCGTTTTCCTAGCCCAAGAAGCCTATAAAACGAGTACTTACAAGCTTATGAACTCAAAAACGTAAGCGTTACGATTTTTTTTGCGAGAATTTCGCCCCAAACGCCATCTTTCAGTGGGCGGATTCTGCTGGTTAACGAACTTGACCTTTCAAATTGGACGACGGATTTTTGTACCAAATTTCATCACAATCGGACCATTAGGGAAGCCAGAAATGAGCGAACAGACAAATATATATATACAAATTTGAACCACCGTTATTTTCGGTCTCTAGGGGTTCTGAAACGCGAAATGTTCTAGTCGGCACTTCCGGATTGTTTCATGCGATCAACCTTATAAGCGGGGTTCCTACCTATGAATTGAGGGAGGAACCGCGCTAAAAGACTTAGTGGTTCTAATAGTGACTGGTTAAATCCATGAAATCTATTACGAATGAGTAAATGAATTCACGGTATTTTGTAAACAGGAAGTACTGTTATGCTTAAAGACATATTATACAAACATGAATATTATCTGGAAAAAAATAATAATTTAAAATATTTAAACTTCAACAAATTGGGAAAATTAACAATTATGATAATAATTAAAATAAATGAAATATTATATTTATATTTTCACTTTCTCGCTTTAACATTTTTTCTTCAACGTTTAAGGTGGAACTGGACTTTTTTCAGACAGCAGATGTTTTAAATTTCAAATAGACGACTCACTTGGTAAAAACCTTATGAAAAGAAGATCTAGGACATAATAAAGAAGTTTAATTCTAAATCAGCCTTCTCTGACATTTCTATTTCATCAACTCTAAACAACTCTATGACAAAACTCTGCAGATTTTGTAATACATATTTTACATAATTATTAGACAGTATTAATAAAACGTCCGACTCGCAGGAACTGCGTCATCTTAGCGCGGTTCCGTACATCTCGAAGAAGTGGAGTTGATTAGGCAACACAAATAACAGGAAACTGATAGCAGCCAACTTACATAGAAGCGGATAATTCTTAATCCTCATTCTTGAGGAAGGCTGAATAATTCAATACGTCTATCTACGTCTACTACTCAGGAGGCTCTATTCCAAACAAACGAAAATTCGTTGTCATTTTGAGTTTCTCGTTTTACTAGCAAATTCGTTTCACTATAATAATTAACTGTAAATATGTGCTTCATGGCAAATAATAGTTCATTCTCTTGTGGGTTAAATCTTTCTATAAAATAAGAAATAATGATAACTTCAGTTGTAGCAGGAGGAAGGTTATATAGATAGGAGAATTCAAAACAAAATTATGCATACGTCATCATGATTAGCCACAGCCATCTTCATTACCACAGCCACTCCAAAATTATTACCAATACCTTTCACCGTTTCATAGCTTATTTTACTATAATACTAATTTCACTGATAAATGCAATTATAACAAACCACAATCAATTAAAAAGTGAGATAAACAAAGACAAAAACCCTTTCAAAACAAACACTTTTTCAGTTTTAGGCGCTTATATCTCTGGTGGACGTTGCCCCATGTTGCTTCAGAACCTTTTTTTGTAGAGAATTTAGTAAGCATTCGAATGGTCACCTTCCACTTACCACGATTTCCCAACCGTTACCGAGATATTTACGAAAAGTGTATGAAGATCCGAAAACTTTTCATGTCTATTAATAAAATATTTTTTTTCGCATACTTCCTTAACTCCAAATATAACCAACATTTAAACATATTAGTTGGGATTAATTTCCAAGATTTAGAAAATATTTCAATTGAATCCCGCGATTCTAAGTACCCACAAAAAAATAATGACTTACAAAAACATTGATTCCACTTTTCTCAGGAACGGTTAGAGATATCGCCTTGAAAATGGTTTCATCCGTTTTCCTATGTTAAGAAACATATAAAACAAGTACCTGCAAGCATATGAACTCAAAAACGTAAGCGTTACGATTTATTTTGCTCGAATTTCGTCCCAAAAACTATCTTCCAGTGGGCGGATTCTGCTGGTTAACGAACTTGACGTTTCAAATTGGACGACGGATTTTTGTACCAAATTTCATTAAAATCGGAATATTCGTCTAGGAGCTAGAGAGCGAACAGACAAGCATATATATATATATATATATATATATATATATATATATATATATACATATATATATATACAGGGTGTCCCGTAAATGTCTAGTCATATTGTGAGAGGTGATAGAGGACCCTTAGGGGAACAAAAAATGTCCTATGACGATTTCCCGAATTCTCGCCCATAAGGGAGAAAAAACGTCGTTTTGTCGTTTTTTCGAGACAAACGTGGTTTTTAAGAGAATAATCTTTGTAGCTCCGTCCCAGGTGGTACAACTAGAAAGGGAGTGAAATCAATCGAAAGCTGAGTAAATTTACTATAAGACTAGTTGGGAGTAAACGTAAAAATAAATGAATGTATGTATGTATATCTTACCAAAAGAAAGCTATTCTAAATTTCCTGATATTTTATTGATATTTCTTTCCAGCGTTACTCCTCAATGGGCAAGATCTGAGATTTCCGGGTTTCAGAAAAACTTCTTCATTTAACCAGCTTTCCATTCATGTATCACAATCCTGCGTTATTGAGGTATTTGAACGATTTAAGAACAAAAGTTTTTAAAAAAAACATGGATCTGTGAAAAGAAAATTATATTTTTTTCTTCAGTTTATTCAAAAAGCTGAAGAGAAATATTTATTTTTATAAATGTTTACATAAATATTAAGTAAATATTTACTTAAATCAATAAAAAAAAATTACTTCCACGAATATATAAAAAAAATCCTAAAACAGTAAATAAATAAAATACACAATTTGTTAATTACAGTAACTAATAATGGGTCCAGGGGGTGGACATTAATGAACCCCAACCATACATTAACTTCAAAAATTACTATTTTTACCTAGATCAAGCATTTGAACATATTTTTATAGGTATTTATTTAGAAAACAAATGCTTTACCTTGAATTGATACTGATGGCTATGCTTGTGAAACTCACTGATTCTCGTGAGCCCATGCGTTTTTGTTGTGGTAATTAAAAATTCTATCCCTCAAAAATGAGATGTACATAGTCCTGTAAAAATGTGTTCAAATGCGTGATATAGGTAAAAATAATAATTTCTGAGGTTAATGTATGGTTGGGGTTCCTTAATGGCCGCCTCCTGGACCCAGTATTAGTTACCTGAATTAATAAATTCAAAATAAATGTGTATTTTATTCATTTACTGTTTTAGGATTTTTTTTTATATTCGTGGAAGTAATTTTTTTTATTGTTTTAAGTAAATATTTACTTAATATTTATGTAAACATTTATAAAAATAAATATTTCTCTTCAGCTTTTTGAATAAACTGAAGAAAAAAATATAATTTTCTTTTCACAGATCCATGTTTTTTTTTTTAAACTTTTATTCTTAAATCGTTAAATACTTCAATAACACAGGGTTGTGATACATGAATGGAAAGCTCGTTAAATGAAGAAGTTTTTCTGATACCCGGAAATCTCAGATCCTGCCCATTGAGGAGTAACGCTGGAAAGAAATATCAATAAAATATCAGGAAATTTAGAATAGCTTTCTTTTGGTAAGATATACATACATACATTCATTTATTTTTACGTTTACTCCCAACTAGTCTTATAGTAAATGTACTCAGCTTTCGATTGATTTCACTCCCTTTCTAGTAGTACCACCTGGGACGGAGCTACAACGATTATTCTCTTAAAAACCAGGTTTGTCTCGAAAAATCGACAAAACGACGTTTTCTCCCTTATGGGCGAGAATTCGGGAAATCGTCATAGAACATTTTTGGTTCCCCTAAGGGTCCTCTATCACCCCTCACAATATGACTAGACATTTACGGGACACCCTGTATATATATATATATATATATATATATATATATATATAAATATATATATATATATATATATATATATATATATATATATACAAATTTGAACCACCTATATTTTCGTGATCTATGGGGTCTGAAACGAGAAAGTTTCTAGTCGGCACGTCCGGATCGCGTCATGAGGTCAACCTCATAAGCGGGTTCTCCCTATGGAGATAGGGACTAACCGCGCTAATAAATACATACATCGACATAAGATGAATTAGCTATTATAAAAGCAGATCAAAAGTTTCTAACAAGATGCAGATAGATAGCCGTTCAGGAGATGAGAAGGTAGGGAATAGTGACAGACGGCTAAGTACTATGAACTTTTTGTAGAAGTCTATATATAGAACGTTTCTTTGACAGCATTCTTTAGCAATTCTAATTATAAATGTTTACAAATATCTGATAATTGTTCTCAACTCAACCCCAACTATTCCCTGACTTCATATAAGTGTGTAACGTAATACAGATTGTTTCGTTAAAAGCGAAATAAAACTACAGCCTGTTCAGGTTATACACAGACTAATGGATTTATTTTGAAAACCTCAGTTGATAACTCCTACGTAGAATTCATTTCCAAGAAAAACAAATTTGTCCGCATGAAATTTATAAGTAATTTGATTTGGAGTTTATTGGAGTTGAGGTAAGACTTTGTTGGTAAAGAGGTATCTTTTGTATAGGAACAATATTCTTTTGATATTGAGGATATTATAATAAATTCATTTTTCAGGAAAAGAAAATACATTAAAGAAGGGCGCTGGTGGACTACTGATAAAAGTTTGCTCTGTGTAATTTCGTACTTCTTATCTAGGGAAACCACACCAATATATCATACGTTTTCGGAGGGACCCTCAACAACTCCAAGGTTACTTGTTATAAAGAAAAATTTGCATAAAAACTGAATATTCCTGCAAACGTAAAGTTTATTTATTTTATAAAGTCAACTTGATTTTTTTTTTTAAATCTTTTCAAATTATCTTTATAGTCTCCTCGTGGTCCAGTGGCTAGCACTTTCTTGCGGGAGTTGCAGGTTCGAGTCCTACCTGCAGGAGGTTAAGGAGGGTAAGGGACCGTTGAAGAAATCCCTGCTGCACCATGGATGTTGAGAAAGAGTGCTTATCGGTAGGGCAACATTAAGCTGTCAGCATATCGTTCTGTCCTGTCTTTATTAAAATATATATATATGTATATTAATGATTGCATACACCATCCAGTGCATACTAAATTGGTTTGATGTTTAGAGGAGTATCAGGTAAAAAATAAAATAAACCGGTTAAAAAAAAATAAATGTCTATATAATGAAAAATAAATCGCTTGGTAAACAAAGAAATAATAATAATGAACTTATGAGAATAAATTAAATAATAAATAACGGTCCACTGCCAGATAATTTAAAGAAAGTCCAAAAAAGTCACACAGAAAATCAGCACCACGTTGTCGCACTTTTTTATACACAAAAACTTAAATTTGGCTAGGTAATTTTCGGGTTACCTCAAAGCCGCGGGAAGAAATTTAAATATTGATAAATTATTGTGGCACCGGCAACACTGACTAACCACACGTAAACTTCCCATTGTTGACAGTCAGGTTACAGTGTTGTCAGTCAGTTTACTTTCGTGGTGCTACAGATGAATTTAAATCCAAGTAGAGCTTCCTACACTTAGCACTGACACTAACATTGCCTGGCTTCAGATACATATTACGGTTTTCGGCTGTATGTAGCATTGGCTCCATTACACGAATAAACGCCTGTAGCAGGATAGACAATGCATCCAAAGGTAAAATAGGAGAGCAATGAAACATTAATTCCAGTAATTTTCTACGAAACGGACATTACAGAGTAAATTTCTTAAACATCTATTAAAACCCATGCAGAGGTATTAGCACATTTCCTGTTTTTTATAACTTTATGAAAAAAGACACGTTTCATTATGTCTTCTTTTTTACAATGAGAAGAATTTAACCTTGATAATATACATTGTAACGATTGTTTACTGATATGAATCATAATGATTATTTATATGTGTATATGTACTTTTTATCAATGCTGTACATCTCCAAAAGAATTTAACATTATCATTCTGGTCTTTACACCAGGTGTTTCTTTAAGTTAGGAATTATGTTGGCTAGAAACGTTTTTTACATTATCAAATAATGTCTTTCTAATCTCTTTAATTATCCCTGGATTATTTTTTCAAGAATATATCGTCGATACAAATTCAAAGTATCGAATGTAGAAAAGTGGCTTCCTACCTTATAGATGACTTTATATATATTTTATCCTATGATATATTTTAATAATACTTAATGCACATTCGTAAGATTGATAATCTGTAAACATCTCACTTGTGACTTACAGCAAATAACTGGCAAAAACCACAAAACGTTCAATAAAACAACATTGGAACTACATATGGACTCAACTAGCTGACAATAAACTCCGGACAATAAAAACAGAATTGACGAATTGCCTTCTAGTCATCGAGATAACAGAGGTGAACAAATAATTCTTGCTAGACTAAGGATTGGACATACTCGACTAACTCACGAATACTTAATGACAAGACGAGATAAACCTATATGCAGTGTATGTAACAAAGAACTTACGATTAAACATATACTGACAGACTGCCAAAGACGATGCAACTTGAACATCCCGAATAACATGCAGGAACTCCTAGGCAATGATAGCCAGTACATCAACACTATATTGACCTACCTCAAGAACGCAGGACTATACAATCTTATTTGATGGCAATAAGCACTTTTGACTTAAAAATAACATTATACTTCCATAGATACTAGGTACAATTTAACGGTAAGTCTTTTACAGTTAAAATGTTATACAATTACATAAGCTATGCTGATTTCCTAGAATGAATGGTTCAGAGGATGCTGTTCTTTGTGTTGATTGCCAATGAGGCGGAACACATCAAATAAATAAATAATTTTCGAGAGTTTCCCACGAAGTACATCAGCCCAACAGCAATCAGAAAAATTGAAAATTAAAATAGATTTTTTTTAACATTCGATACTTTGTATCGACGATATTACAGGGGTGATTAAATGCATACTATGATTGGCCTCTATTTCGCCCAACCTATCCCAATCTTGAGTCCGCTATTAGGTTTTCTGCTAACAATTTTAAATAATACGGAAAAATCTTAAAGCATAGCCTGGTGAAGTCAAATTCAAGAATTTGGTGGTTTTCTTGCCAACCGCCAAATATGGATAATAGCCTGATGAAGCTGGAGATGAACCTATAGCGAAAGGAGAAACGCCGTTTGAGAGAGAAAAAAAAAAACCGACGAAAAAGTACGATAACGGTGATTTAGCCTTAGAGGGTTAAGTTTTAATGAAGCGTAGGTCACGTTGATAATACACTTTTCCGAAATCTTCAAAAACAAAAGTGTGGTTTGCTCCATTCATATTAACATTTTAGGAGTCTGGTGGAAGGTTATACTAGGTTTACTTGCTTCTCTTAAAGCTCCCTGGAAATTGCCTAAATAGGGAAATCTAGCAGTGTTTTTAGATAATAATTGTTCGTGTAAGAATAAATAGTGATTCACGAGTAAAGTTATGTAATAGGTTGTATCTGTTTCATCGGAAAAATAGTTTATTTTGCAAAATACTTCAGCAAGGAAGCAAAGGTGGTCACCGAAACGCTGTACCAACATTGGAGTATGTACTAGCTGTTACTTTTAAGAAACTTTAAACTCCTAACTTGGAACTAGGCTAACGGTTCATTAACTAGAGAAAATTTTAACCCAAACAAATAAGTTTTAATTATTCAGCCATACCTTAGTGAGTGGATCCGCCATTTTACTTGTCCCTAGCACGGTTAGCTGTCTACTGACCAACCCTCCTGTATCTTAAGCTCTTCTTATTCCAAGCGGCTTAGCTTATCATTCTACTCACATCCTACTTATCTACAAGCCTTCCAGGTAAATAAGCATTTAAATAACGCAAATAAAGCAGAAATGGAAAAAAATACGCCATCACTTAGTGACATTTATTTAATGTTAAAAACTATTCATGAGGAAGTTCATCAAAGTAATAATGAAGCTAAAATATACAAGGAAGAGCTGGAAAGGACCAAGGAGCGAGTGCAGGCCCTAGAGGATGGTCAAAGAATAGTTTTAAATGAATTGCAAAGCTTTGGGAAAATGTATGAAGAAATGGACCTAATTAGAAGAAAAAACAATATTTTATGTTATAATTTACCAGAATCCCCTAATGAGGCATTCACGAAGCTACCGGATGAATTCGTAAACTTAGCAGCCGATAAATTAGAGATTGCAGTAACTAAATTTGAAATTGATTTCATCACACGCATTGGACGCAAAAAGAGAAACTCTGAATCAGTTAGACCGTTGCTGGTTCGCTAAAAGGAAACTTGAAAGTCACCAAAGAAACAGGAAGTATCCGAGAAGACGAAAGCCGCGCTGGAACAGTTCGCTCACAGACCTCGCGTTTCCTCCCTGGACAATAGCACTCTTCGTAGTCCTCCTAGCAAAGTAACGGCTACCTAGCAGTCACTGATACCGGATCCAAACACGGCTACAACTTGGCAAGGAAATGGTTTAGGCATCCTTACGTGGAATTTATCGGGGTTTCAAAGACTCTATCTTGCAAATTATGACGTGGAAGCATTAAGGCTATTTGAAACCATCGATATATTCTGTTTTCTAGAAACTTGGCAAACGCATTATTACAATCCGCCTCCCACTTTTCTGAAATAGTATGATTTTTATCATGTTAAGGCACTCAAGGAAAAATCTCTCGGGCGGCCGAGCTCAGGGATTGCAATATTTTATAAAAAAACATTTAATCTATCTATGAATCTAATTTGTGGTTATTTGTGAAGTTGGAATTCAATAGCTCTCGCCTCATCTTAGGGACAGTTTACTGGAGCCCTTCAGCAGATATTGAAGCATGTTTGGAACTTTTTCGAGACCAAATAACACATCTTCAGGAAACATATCAAGGCACTGCTATCATTATTACTGGTGATTTTAATTGTCGTATTGGTGACTTTGACCCTTCTGAAGAAATCATTTTTGACGGGTCAGATCTCGTTCATCCACGAACCTCCTATGATTCAATCCTTAACAAACGCGGTAAGTGTTTGATGGAATTTCTGTCAGACTTTAATTTTGAGGTATGCAATGGCCGCTCTAAACCCGACTCTCCTGGTAACTACACATTTATTTCTCATATGGGTATGAGTCTGATCGACCTTGCAATTGTTAACCATGCTTCTTTGTCTCTGGTGGAAGATCTAGAAGTAGTAAATCCTTCCAATATATTCGATCATAAAGCAATCTATCTCAAACTAAGGTTGCCTTTTCATGCTTGTGGCAAGGTGAGAATGGAGGTGGATGATGGTAAGCATGCTGCTCAGAATTGTAAATACATCAAGTGGAGCTCTGAAAAGCACCAGAAGTTCGTCGAATACCTTCAAGAAAACGATAATATTTACTATAATAGAGACGAACAAAAATATGTGTTGGATTTGTACAAAAATATGTGTTCAGCAATTGTAAGCAGTGCAAAGAATTGCCAGATTCTGTTTGAGCCCAGAAATGTACCTGTTTTGCAAAATAAGAAGGTTTGGTTCAACGAGGAGTGCAGAGATTCCCGGAGAAACGTCAAAAGGTTATACAAGAAACTTAAGAATAGCAGATATGCAAATGATGTATTTGGTGAATACTCAGTCGCAAAGAAATCTTATTGTAATCTTTTGAGGCGAACCCGGTTAATTTATCAAGATGAAATTATCTCTAGTCTTTCGTTTGTTAATAATTCCCGGCAATTTTGGGCTGCTGTCAGAAAACTGAATCCGAAGGGCTTTGAGGAAAATCCAATCAGCACTTCCAAATGGTGTGAGTATTTGCAGGCATTGTATTCCAATCCTTCTCCGGCGACTTGTAACAATACTTTCTTAGACGTTGGACACCCGTACTTGGAAGAGGATATAACGCTGGAAGAACTGCAGCTATGTATTTCCAAGAGCAAATGTGGGAAATCTCCAGGGCCTGATGGAATCCCGTATGAAGTGTGTAAGTGTCTAACTCCTGAATGGACTCATTACTTACTGAATCTAATGAATCAGTTCTTGAGGACTGAGAAAGTGCCAGCTGAATGGTCTAAAGGAGCTCTAAGTTTGTTGTTCAAGAGAGGTGATCGGCTTGATCCTTCTAACTATCGTGGTATTGCTCTCTTCAACACTTGTGCAAAGCTCTTCACCTCGATTCTCGGAGAAAGGATCAAGCAATGGTCAGAAGATTGTAATTTAATTCCAATAGAACAATCAGGATTCAGAAAAGGGAGGTCATGCTCATACAACTTATTTGCACTCTATTGTATAATAGTTCTGTACATCAAAGTGAAAAAACAAGATTTGTACGTTGTATTCATTGATCTACATAAAGCATTCGACACCATCGACCACAACCTTCTATGGAACAAACTGAATAGACTGGGTTTAAGTGGGAAGCTCATAAGAATATTGAAAAATCTCTACAACCAAGCTGAGTTCAACCCAAAAATCAATACGAGAATTGTTCTATTTAACATTCTCATCCAATCAGGTGTCCTTCAAGGAGAATCTCTTTCGCCTTCTCTCTTTACCTTGTTCCTATCGGACATCATTCAAGAATTTCATGCTGCGGGCCTCAGTGGATTAAAGGTAGATCATGGGGATGACATGATCGGCCTGTTCTTTGCAGATGATTTTATAATGTTTGGCGATTCAAGAACTGATGCGCAGGCCAAATTAACTGTTCTTGGGAAATATTGTAAAAAGAACAATCTTCAAATTAACAGTAGCAAAACCAAAGTCGTCGTCTTCAGAGCAAGCCCAAGATGGAAGAAAAGAATTTCTCTTCTACTAGATAATGCGGCCATCGAGTATGTCAACACCGCCACATATCTTGGCGTACCCTTTAGCTGTACAGGGAAGTTCAGAAAGGCAGCAGACCGTTTTATAAGCCGTGGTACAAAGGCCCTTGGCAAGGTGAAGGACATACTGGTCAGGGGGAAGGTGAAATCCTGGGAGACTTCTATAAGGTTGTTTGACTCCATTGTTGTGGCAACAGCTTTGCACGCGTCAGAAGTTTGGGCTTTGAGCCATATTGACAAACTAGAGCGTCTCCAAATTAAATTTCTTAAAAATATTTTCCATTTAAGTCGCACTACTCCAAATCACTTCATAAGAATGGAATCTGGATGTTTGAGGAGAACCATCAACTGGTGGATCACCCTTCAGTCTATGGAGCCCAACGAATTACCAAGGAGATGCTACGATAAAATCTTAAATAGGACCTCTTTTCATCCTGAGAAACTTCAAGACTCGCTGCTGAAAAATAAGAACGAAATCCTAGAGAGATGGAACAACCACTTCATATCTGTGGAACGTGTACTTAACTCTATGTACAACCCTGTGTATCGTCAGCTAAGCTCTCTTAGTTATGGTGAGGAGTACATCAAGTCTGAGGTACCAATAGAATGGAAGAGAGCCCTCATGCAGCTCAGACTCTCAAAGGACTCGGAGTTGAGGCTGTATCTTAAAGGCACCTCCTATAGGATCGACACAGGACTAGATTGCACTATATGCAACCTCCGGAAACCCGAGACACGACATACCTTCAAGATATCCATCCAGAAGTTGATGAAGACAATCTCACGCTGATTCTTTCACCTTCGAATAAGGACTCGATGTTCAGGCTCTTCCGCTTCACCATGGAAGCTCTAATGACAAGATCGTTTGTGCTTTTTGAATAGTAGCAAGTAATTTTTATTTTTTTATTTTCATAAATTTATCTATAATAATTTCTGTTTATTATGATGAAGATTTATATTATTTATATTTATTACGATCCCATGAGAAATGTTTTTTTTTTCTCTCTTTTCTTTTATTATTATTTATCTATTATAATGTTTTGTAGCCAGACCCCTGTAACTGTTTTTCAAACAAAATACAAAATTTTATCTATCTATCTATCTATTAACATTTTAGGGATTTAAAGATACTTTTTGGGAAATAAATTTAATCCTCTACAACGTTCATACCGATTTTTTTTTTTTCATTACGGGCATACCTTCTACGTTATTGGCAGAAAAGTGACGAAAACCGAGGGTTTTCTCGGTTTTTGGCAATTTGTTACTATATATATGTGCGCTTTAGCGAAAAAATGACAGATATAAAATCGACATAAAATTCAATTCTCAACAATAATCCGTTAGGGTCTCTGGAGAAGAACTGGAGAAAGTTGAGGTGTCGTGCATTAGGTCCAATGAAAGTTCATTCGACCACCTTAAGACCCACCAAGTTTCGTTTTAAAATTTTAAAAGTTGTGGATAAAAGGTGGTGTCAATCGAGTTTTGAACACCCTGAATATATAATCATGGAAAATATGTTCTTTTTCTCTCTTCCTTTTTCCTTTCCCCCGTTATCTGTCCCTTCCTACCCCTTCGAGGGTTAAGATTCTATAATACGTATTGTACCTTCGTTGCCCCAAATGTTCAGGCACAAAGGGTTACGTAATCCCAAGCCCTAATTAAAGCAATCGTAAACACGTTATAATACAATACTCGAGCGAGGGAAGCTGAACACACCTGTGAACGCTATTAGGACATCAAAGGCAGTTTAATGGGTATGAGGAATTGGAATAGATGGTTCAAAGGGAAATTAAATTACATACATTTCTATGGAATATTGTTTTATGCTGTAAACAATTACTTGGAATTTGAGAATATGCTAAATTTCATTATTGTCAGATATACCAGGTTTCGAGAATTTATTATTATTTTATTTTGTTGTTGTTTTGTTTCCTAACTCTAGAACCCCTAAGCTTAGTGACGATATTTGTAGCTATTACAGTTTTCTAAAACACATTTGTTAGATTCCGCAATCCTCTAATACGTTATATAATACAGGATTTGCTTGAAATTACATACTAATTCTGAGCATACATTTTTAAAATACAATATAAAAAAAGTGTTTTTAAACGGTGCTATACTGACAATAATGCCACACTTCTCAAATGTGCTCAAAATTGATCCAGTCTATAAATGTCAAGAATCATTGTTATTATCTTTTGATGAATAGGTACTTAATTTAATTTGCGAATAATTCCTATTGCATTAATGCATGGTTACTCGAATGTAAACGTTGGATGTTTCAAAATGAATATTGGGGTTTTAATGCTTTCTAATAGTTGGTACATATAACCTACAACTATACATGCAAGTCAAATGAACGATTAACTAAAACACTTTTACTTGGCTTCAGAAATGCACATGCGCATACAATCTTTCTAGCACTATTCGTTAGAAAGTGAGTAGAATGAGCAGAGGTGTATATATATATATATATATATATATATATATATATATATATATATATATATTTACAGGGTTTGTCATGAAAGTAATTGGACTTTTTTCCAAGACTGTACTTCGGAGCACGCGCGATCCGACTGAATTCGGTATTAGGGGTCCCTAGCAAACGAACGAGGGATTGGTCAGTTGTCCACGAGCATCCGGAGAGTCAAGACTTCGCTTTTTCGCGCGACGAGTTTTTGTGAGTGGTGAAAATGTAGCGTTCGTTAGAGCAGAGGTCGGCGATTAAATTCTGTGTTAAACTAGGTAAATCTGCAACAGAGACGTTTGATATGATCAAGCAGATAATACTTTAGCAAGAAGTGGCGTGTTTCGGTGGCACAAGGCCTTTTCGGAGGGCCGGGAAGAGGTCGCCGATTAAGACCGTGCTGGAAGACCTTCGACTTCGACAAAACTCCACAATATGACTCGTGGACAAACCGTCAACTCCAAGTTCTACGTGGAAGTGCTCTAGATACTCAAACACGACAACGCCCCAGCTCATACCTCCTTTCCACCAAGCCTCCTCCCAAACCAAGCCTCCTCCCAAAGCTTCCCCAGCCGCCCTACAGCCCAGATGTGCCCCCAGGGACTTCTTTCTGTTTCCTCGCCTTAAAAGACCGATGAAAGCAAAGCATTTTAAGACGACAGAGGGTATCCAAGCAGCTTGTACCGCGGCTCTAAAGGCTATTCCGGAGAATGCCTACCGTGACGCCTTCAATGCTGGAAATCGCACTGGCAGCGCTGTATCGACGCACATAGGAGTATTTGGACCCGGTCAAAATTATATTACGCTCTTTTGTGATCGCATGAAAAACAATTTTTGACCTTAATTCGACGTTTTTATACAAAATATACAAATTTTGAATGAAAATTATTACAAAATAAAGCTTTGTTGAGAGTTCATCTTCATCGGTCATCGTTATATCGTCTTCATCCTCGACTTCCTCTATAATTTTGGTGCTTTCCTTTTCACCTACTATTACATTGACCTACTATTATCTTGCTAATATTAGATTGTTTGCTTATGGTGAAAATGGGCCACTTTCAGGTAGCTATTGAGGTTGTGATTACGACGGCATTTTTAAAAATTTCTTCAAATCTTGATCGATCTTACATAGTAGACACCGAAAATGACCCCTCCTTAAAATTTATATATATATATATATATATATATATATATATATATATATATATATACACACAGGGTGGCCCATATAAGCGGGCCACAAAAGGAATAATTACTAAACGGTTGGAGATATGAAAGTTTTTCAACGAAAAAAGTTATTGTTCTCGTCGAGACATATCAAGTGGTGCCCAGAAATAAGCAAATGCCTTCTTTTTTACCCATATGTTGCATTCATTTTTAAAAACTTCTATTAAAACAAGGAAGAAACGTTCAAACGTGATTTCGTAAAAATACGTTCTATTTGCAAGTATTCCTCATCTGGAATTAAAAATAAAACGGCACTTTAATTTATTCAAGTAGTGTTGGGAGTATATATCTTATGAAGTGGGCGTATTGGTCACAAGTAAGGGTCCCGGGTATAAAATATGGACCGATAACATTAAACCCAAGAGGCCAGACCTGACGTTGATTTTCGCCTGTCTAAACTCCAGGTCCAACTGAGGTTTTCAATCGCACCAATGTGTGTGTTTGTGTGTGAGTGTGTGTGTGTGTGTGTGTGTCCGTTAACACAAGATTTTGTTTTTTCGACACGAAACTTAGTATGTAGTGTTCTCATAACAAAAGATTGAACAAATTCGTTAACTACCAAAATCGGTTCTTCCGGGGGGGGGGGGAGGGGAGGGTTACTTCGGACCTAATGAAATTATTTGTCGATACCTGCTTTAATTTCTACTCCAACGAAATTCGTTGTGTTCATCATTGGAGAAAACAAAAACCCGTAATGCAGCAATAAATAACTGACTTAACATTCAAGTTTAAATGAATAAAAAACGAAATGGCAGACGAAGGCGGATAATTTTATCGCATTGGACTATTGTCATTAGCCTAAATTTCATGTATGTAAAAGAAATATTGCTCGACAAGACCCGACAAGTAACTAAAAATCTCGATATCCCACTTCCATATTCAATAGGAGATTTCATGAAAACTTAACCACAATAGAGAGGGGAACAAATTAAACCGAGTGCGGAAGAATAGATTTATGTGATTCCAACTATGTCTGGGTTTGGACTGTTTGTACAACAACAGGCTAAAGCGGAAGGAAAATATTTGACTACCAATAGATAGACAATTTATCGAACTTAAAGATTAGCTTGGAGATATATTAGATGTTTGAAAATATTAAAACGCAACTTGGCGATTTGCACTTTTGACCGGTTTTAGAGTACAAATACTCTTTATTTTGAACGTTTTTAAAGAATTGTAACGATTGGCTCAATTAATGTCTTTTAATTTTGTAATGAGTAAGTGTTCAATTATTAATTTTGTAATTAATTTGATTCCTGAGTTATGTTTACACATGGCACATACTACACTACTTCATTATTACAAAAAACTTCATATTTTCGCCTTTTGATCTAACGCAGGAACAGGATACAGTCTCTTCAGTGGTCGAAAGCGCTCCTTGCGGCGGCCTTGCGAACCTACGCCTGGCGGGCAATTCTATTGAAATATATTACAAAGTAAACCCCCCTTTCCGATAGACCGATTTAGATCATTTTTACAAAACGTCTTTCTCATGAGTTACCCACGACGGATACCGCGTTTCGTTACAATACAGCAGAAATTACGACCGGTATGAGTATATTTGTAATTTGGGTCCGGAGTAAACCCCTCCTCCTAATGAACCGATTTTGTTTATTTTTACAACACATATTTACCTGTAGATTACCACTACGAATACCGAGTTTCGTCAAAATATAACAAAAATCACGGCTGGTAGTGGCGAATTGGTATTGTGGGTCCGGAGTAAACCCCCCCCCCCCCTCCTAATGAACCGATTTAGTTTATTTTTACATCTCACTTTTCTCTCTATATTACCACTACGAATACCAAGTTTCGTTGAAATATAACAAATATTACGGCTGACATAGTCAAATTAGTGTTTTGGGTTCGGGGTAAACCCCCCCTTCCGGTGGACCGACTTTGGTGGTTAACGAACTCGTTCAATCGTTTGCTAATTGAATGCTATATACCAAGTTTCGTGACGAAAAAACAAAAACTCTGGCCGCTATCGTGTTAACAGACAGACACACACACACACACACACACACATATATATGTATATATATATATATATATATATATATATATGCATATATAATTTCGGTGTCTACTAGGTAGGATCGATAAAGATTTGAAGAAATTTTTCAAAAATTCCGTCATGAGAGCAACCTCAATAGCTACTTTCCTTCGGAGAAAAGCGCTAAAACATGTTTATTTATCCAGCCACCAATCTTTTTTATATTTATCATATTAATATTTATATGAATTATTGTTATATTTATTTGAGTTCAGATACTACCTTTTCAAAGGAAATTTCGACTTTGTATCTCTAAATAAATAAATTTAAAAATATGAATTAATTTTTTTTTAATTTATTTATTTATTTATGAGCATCCATGCGCATCTAAGGCGTTTCGCTCCAAACAGTTATTGCATATATACATCTAAATATATATATATATATATATATATATATATATATATATATATATGTATATATTACATCTATCATTATACATCTATAAACAAATGGTATATAGAAATGATCATATATTTACATCTAAAAACGAATGGTATATACAAATGACAATATATATATACATCTAAAGACAAATGGTATACAAATATCCATTTAAAAACAAACAATACATATATATATATATATATATATATATATATATATATATATATATATATATAAACAAATGGTATTATTTATATACATCTGGTTGATCAATCGGATTACACAATTAGACATAGTTACTAATTCATTAATTACATGTTATCGTCCTTTACAGTTTACCAAGTGGCGCAATACCTTCCTTATGTTTTTTATTGCAATTTTTTGAATATAATATTGAGATGGGGTTAAAAAAAAAAAAAAAAAAAAAAAAGGTGGGGGTTAAAAGTGTTAAATTTTTCCATACATATTAATAGTTTTGAGGTGTGTAAGGATTGCTGGTATGTGTGGACTGCTGTCAGTAAGTAGTTCGGTCATGTCATACGTTAAGTCTAGATTTTGACGTTGTCGGCATTCTGTAAGTATGTGTTTTACGGTTAGTTCGGTGTACCATATATTACATGTAGGCTTTTCTTTTTTAGTCATTAAGTATTCGTGTGTTATTCGTGTATGTCCAATTCTAAGTCTAGTTAGTACTACTTCTTCTCTTCTGTTTTGTCTGTGACTGGAAGGCCATTCCGCGATGTTCCGTTTTATTTGTCGCAGTTTGTTGTTGGTAGATAAGTGTGTCCAGTCATTTTGCCATTTGTTTGTGATTTGATGTTTAGCCTGTCTCGTAAGATCCTGGTAAAAAATGTCTAGTGGTTGAATTGTTAAGTCTTGAGTCAATTTTGCTTGTTCGTCTGCAGTCGTACTAAGTCCTAGGTCTTCATGTCCCGGTAGCCAACATATTGTTGTATGTACGCCTGAAAGTTGTGCATTGTAGATGTGTTGTTTGGTTTGGATTGCTTTGGGATGTTGAGTGTATAAGTTCTGTAATATGTGTAGTGAACTAAGGGAATCTGTACAGATGATAATGTTTGTGTGTTGTGATGGAGGAGTGTTAGTGAGGGCAAGAAATATTCCATGGAGTTCAGCTTCTAGTATGTTGTACAGCGCTGGAAGTTTTTGCTTGTAAATAGTGCCATTTACAATGGCTGCCGATCCAATGCCGTGTTTTGTATTTGAACCATCGGTGTATTCAAGGATGTAGTTAGTTTGTCGACTTAAGAAGTCCAAGAAGTTAGTTTTGTATAAATGTTTGGATAATATGTTTGAATTTTTGTACTTAGAGAGAGATGTGTCTATTGTGAATTTAATGAGCCATGGAGGAGTGAGTGAAATCAGTTTCTGTATTGGTTGTGTTTGTAGGTTTGTAATCTCCTCTATTTCTATGCTTCTTATAGCAAGAGGTCGGGCATGCTTGTTATTTGTTTGGTATTAGTTAATATCAGGGTTTTCTATGATATCCCTTGTGCAGGATGGCAGCGGGAGAGACTTACTTTTGTAGTAATACTTTGCAATCAAGTATTTTCTTCGAATCTCTAGAGGAGGTTCTGCTGCCTCTACGTTCTGGCTGCATATTGGGCTTGATCTGAAGGCACCCAGTGCTAGTCGTAGTCCTGTGTTTGGGATTGTGTTAAGCATTTTGAGTGTAGTGGGCTTGGCAGATGAGTATGCTACGCATCCATAATCCAGAAGGGACCTGGTGTAACATCGAACTTTTCCTGGTGTACTGCGTTAGCAGTACTTTTCTGTCTGCACCCCATTTAGTGTTTGCTAGAACTCTCAGAATATGCAAAGATTTTTTACATTTAACGAGAAGTTCTTTTAAGTGGGGAACCCATGTGAGGTGTTTGTCAAAATTAATTCCTAATAATTTTAATGTTGTTGTTTTTGTAATGTCTGTATCGTACATAGTAAGTTGGTGGTCTGTATTCCGTCTTTTCTTTGTAAATAATATAGATTTTGTTTTGGTTGTCGAGAACTTCATACCTGTTTTGTCGTTCCAGAGTGTAAGTGTATTGATTGCGTTCTGTATTCGGTCTTGGGCTTGTTCAGTGGATTTTGAAGTGTAGAATATTAAAAAATCGTCAACATACATGCTATATTCAATGTCAGGGGGCATGTATTCGACAATTGTATACATTCCAATGATAAATAGGGTTGTACTTAGTACGCCCCCTTGAGGTACTCCCGTCTCTAGTTGATATATAGCGGAGAAACAGTTGCCATTTCTTACTGTGAAAGATCTTCTAGAGAGAAACCCAATAATAAATGCCAAAGGTTTTACTCGTAATCCCCATTCAGAGAGTTGTTTGAGGATAACATCTTGCCGGATTGTGTCAAAGGCTTTGTTTATGTCAAATGAGACTGCTAGGAGGGATTTTTTATTTGTAAATGCGTTAAGAATAGAGTTTTCTAGTCTAACGATGTGGTCGGTTGTCGAATGATTTGTCCTGAATCCACATTGGAATTTAGAGAGGGGACCTTGTGACTCAATACACCATAGTAGTCTTTTGTTGAGCATTTTTTCAAATAGTTTGCAGACGCAACTAGTCAGGGAAATCCGTCTGTAGCTGGAAGGGTTAGATTTTGTTTTGTTTGGTTTTAGTACAGGTATAATTTTGCTATGTCTCCAACTGTCAGGGTAATTTCCTGTGTCATAGATAGTATTGAAAATTTGTAGTAGTTTGAATTTTGTATTCTGAGGTAAATTCTTGATCATGTCATTCGTGATTTTATCAGGACCTGGGGATGTTATCTTAGAGTTCGTTAGAACATAGGTAAGTTCGTCAAATGAAAAGGGTTCGTCCAAAGGTGTAGAAACGGAAGGAGCGAATAAGAGTGTCATGTCATGATAGTTGTGTTCAGGTAGCTGTATGACAGGCGGATTTGAGAAATGAGTGTAGTATTGAGCAAGATAATCGCATATTTGTTTAGGGTCAGTGATAATCGAGTCTTGTATTTTAAGTCCAGATATATATGTGCTTTCTTTTTTGTGTGAGATACGTCTCATTCTGTCCCATATTACTTTTGAAGGAGTGTTTCTGTTGATAGATGATACAAATTCGATCCAGCTTTGTTTTTTACTCTCCACAATTACGTATCGGGCAACCGCTTTGGCTTTTTTGTACTTTATTAAATTGTAGCTTGTAGGGCTGCGTCTAAATGCGTTAAGTATCTTGCGTTTTAGCACTTTCCTCCGAAGAAAAGTAGCTATTGAGGTTGGACTCATGGCGGAATTTTTGAAAAATTTCTTCAAATCTTTATCGATCCTACCTAGTAGACACCGAAAATGACCCCCGTTAAAATTTATTTATATATATATATATATATATATATATATATATATATATATATATATGTATATATATATATATATATATATATATATATATATATATATATATATATATATATGAATGAATGAAAAATGAAATGAATGAATGAATGAATGAAAAAAAAACTTTATTCTGGGACTTCGTCCCATAAGAATAAAAATAAGTACAAAATAAACAATAAAGAAATTTAACCTAAAAATATAAATATGAATAAAGAAAAACAAAAGTATAAAAGAATAAAACAAAAAAAGCAACTAACACAAATATTATATGTGAAGCCTTAAATAATAAAATGAAATATAAGTAAATATGTACATTCATTGGAATGGGGCAATGATGATACAATGTTCAGAGGGGGATGGGAATAAAATTAAAGAGTTTAAATAAACAAATAAATATTAAAAAGTTGAATAAATATTAAAGGAATGGGGGCTATAAAAAGATATAAACTAGGAAAATGCATAAACACGAGAAAAAAACAGCAATATAATTTACAAAGGTAATCAGGTCTTCCTGGTGGTGAAATTTTAAGAAGCGTCTTCCTGGGAGGATAGGAGAAAAGCAAAGAGGCGGGATTAAAAGACAGGTAGTATATATGTCTGTTAACACGATAGCGGCCAGAGTTTTTGTTTTTTCGTCACGAAACTTGGTATATAGGATATATATACCAAGTTAACCACCAAAGTCGGTCCACCGGAAGGGGGGGTTTACCCCGAACCCAAAACACTAATTTGACTATGTCAGCCGTAATATTTGTTATATTTCAACGAAACTTGGTATTCGTAGTGGTAATATAGAGAGAAAAGTGAGATATAAAAATGAACTAAATCGTTTCATTAGAAGGGGGGGTTTACTCCGGGCCCACAATACCAATTCGCCACTACCAGCCGTGATTTTTGGTATATTTTTACGAAACTCGGTATTCGTAGTGGTAATCCACAGGTAAATATGTGTTGTAAAAATAAACTAAATCGGTTCATTAGGGGGGGGGGGGGGGGTTTACTCCGGACCCACAATACCAATTCGCCACTAACAGCCGTGATTTTTGGTATATTTCGACGAAACTCGGTATTCGTAGTGGTAATCTACAGGTAAATATGTGTTGTAAAAATAAACTAAATCGGTTCATTAGAAGGGGGGGGGGTTACTCCGGACCCAAATTCCTAATATACTCATACCGGTCGTAATTTCTGCTGTATTGTAACGAAACGCGGTATACGTCGTGGGTAACTCATGAGAAAGAAGTGTTGTAAAAATGAGCTGAATCGGTGAATCGGAAAGCGGGGGTTTAATTTGTAATATATTTCAATAGAAAAGCCTGCCAGACGTAGGTTCACAAAGCCGCCGCAAGGAGCGCTTTCTACCACTAGAGTGACTGTATCCTGTTCCTGCGTTAGATCAAAATACGATAATATGAGGTTTTTTGTATTTATTACGTAGTGTAATAGGTACCATGTGTAAACATAACTCTGGAAGCAAATTAATAATTGATCAGTTACTCATTACAAATTTAAAAGAGAACTATTCATGTTTTTATTTTATTTATGTAGGATATTTTAAGCAAATTGTTCTGGAAAGCAGTCTACACTACCCAAATTCTGAGGAAAGTGCTTAGTTATGCAGCTCCTGCGTGACGGACTTTTTCTTTTACGGCTTGCCTACATTTCTCATTCCACCAAGGGACTGGCTTGAGTTTTTTTATAGGGTTTGTTTTAGGGATTGTTAGGTCTGCAGCAGATATTATTTTGTTGTTGAAATCGTTTATAGTATTTATGGTGTTCGAGTTTTCAGGCTCTGTAAAATATTGTTGAAATGTAGTCCAGTCAGCTTTTTTAGTGTTATATCTTGGAGTCGAAAGGTAAATTTCCGTCGTGTAATCTGTGTTAATGAGAATGGGGAAATGGTCGCTGTCATCGGGTCATAGTTTACTTTCCAATCGAATTTTGTGTGTACTTCAGGTGTACAAGTAGTTATGTCAATATTAGAGTATGTTCCTGTTCGTGCGCATAGGTGGGTGTGAGTGTTATCCTTAAGAGGGATTAGGTCGTTACTATCTAGTATCTGTTCTATTACTCGACCTCTAGTATTTGTTATTGTCGAGTTCCAGTACGTACAAAGAGCGTTAACGTCACCTAGGAGCATAATTGGTCGAGGGAGTTGAGAAATTAGGTCATGTAAGTCAGTAGGGTCAATACGTACACTAGGTGGTAGATATATGTTACATATCGTTATGCGAAAAGGGATGTACACAGCTACTGCTACTGCCTGTAGTGTAGTACGGATGGGAAGGCGCTCACTGTGTATAGTATTCCTCACAAATGTGCATACACCTCCTGACGCTTTTCCACCAAGGGTGTAATCTAGCCTGTATGTTGAGAACCCTTTTAATGTAATATGTCTGTCTGGTGTTGTGTGTGTCTCTTGTAAGGCTAAGATGCCTGGGCTGTTTCTACTTATCAGATATTTCAGATCATCTAGATGTCTTTGCAAGCCATTTAAGTTCCATTGAAGAATCATAGCATAATAGAGAAGGAGGTAATACAAGATTATTCAAGTAACTCAAACAGAATGTTTTATGTGAAGGAAAAGGACATATGAAGATGATTTCTAAGTGCTGAAAATAGCTGAGCACAGAGGATGGTAGTTCCAATAGTTTTGCTAGATCTTGTATGGATTTATGTATAAGAAAAATACGTTTATTTAGAATATTTAGCTCTTTCGTATGTTGATTTATAGTTTTTGAATTATTTTTCTTTAAAAAACGCCTGAATAGCCATTTATTTGTTAAGAACTGAATAAAATTAGGTATGTGAGTTATTGAGGTACAAATGTCGTATAGTAGAATTATATGATGTGCTGTTATGATGTAAATATGGGGAGAGAATCGTGCGGTTAGTGTTAGTTTTGGGGTATAATTTAAATGTACCGGATAAATCTTAGATTTTCTAATAAATTTAATAAATATTTTTGTTTGAAGTATATGCTTCGCCATTTCCAGATATTTAGGACCATATGGGATTTTTGTCATTTTGGTTTTATCACGGATTATGTGCAAGTAATATGAATTAAAACAAATCATGTGATAGATTCATTGATTATTTATATCCTGCCGTTTATCTCTTTTTTTAGCTGTCCTAGTATTTAAAGTCTCAGATTTGGTCTGAATTTTACCCTGTGCAGATTGTAAACGTGTAATAGGAGTATTGTAATGTAAAATAGGTGAATTAAAGGAGGTATTACATCAACATGGTTACCCGCTGATTTTGTTGGAGAATTCGTGTCTTCATGATCAGTGGAAGAAGTTTGTTGCTTAGCTGCTTCTAGATCTGCTGTACTTCCATCAGACTGGTCTGCTTCTTCGGTTTGAGTTCCAACTGCGGATGTCCATGGATGAGTTGGTTTCAGAGAAACTTCTTTCACGGATGTAGTTGGGCACTTCTTTAGGCAATTCTCTTCCATCTTCTTCGCTATGGGTAACATTTGTAGTTGGAGAGGTTTTAAAAATTCACCATTTTTCACGGATATCATGTCAATTATATTTGAGTCGTTTAAATTAGCTGTATTGTTATTGACTGCTGTTTTAGCTGCGTAACCAGTAGTTGTTGGCTTGGTTGATCGCTGCTTTGCTTCTCTGTAAGAAAGTCTCTCGAGAGTCATTAGTTTGTATATCTCTACTTCTTTCTTGTAGACTGGGCACTGATTGTCCTTACTAGAGTGTTCCTGTTTGCACAGGGTACATTGCAGTTTATTGCAAGGACCGTCGTGCTTAATCTCAGAGCAATGTACACATGTCGTCTCCTTTGAACAGTTCTTGGCTGTGTGGTGAAGGTTCCAGCAGTTGTAGCATCGAAGGGGGTTCTGTATGTATGCTCTAATAGGCACTATAAGGTAGCCGATTTTGATTTTTTCTGGCAAAAGTTCCCTATTAAAGGTGGCAACGAAAATAGTTCTATGTGGTGCTTTCTTACTTTTGAATCGCCTAATGTGAGTTATGTTTTTATTCCTCAGTTCATACTCTATTTCCCTATATTCTAGGTAGTATATTTCCTCAAAAGAGAATACACCCTTTATAAAATTCAGTGATTTATGAGGATGAACAGTTATGTTGTGTTCGTTGAACGTTTTTGCTTGGAATATTGTGTTAGCTATCTTAATATTAGGACAGTTTATGAGTAACGTTCCTAACTTTCTGTTTTTTGTTACTTGTATGTTTTTTCCGAATCTAGATAGCCATTTGTCTACAATAAATGGACTAATGGTGTTAAATGACACATTTGGAGATGACGTAATTTTTATAGTAAGAAATCTGATGAACGGTAGATTCGTGAAGTTCTTACTTACATTGTTAAGGTTCGTTCCGTTCAAAGCCATTTCTTCTTCTTTGTTGAGTATTTTTAGGTCACAAATAGAGCGTAGTACCTGCTCGAAGTTAATCCTATGAGTAGTAAAGTTTACCTGTCGGCGTTTCACACAAAGGCACCGAACGACAAGTAATATAGGCTCTGGATAATAAACATCTACCCGGTGGCGTTTAACACAGAAACACTGATGCTAGGACTAAGCCGAGAGACATGTCCTAGTCGAAGGGACTATACCTGGTCTCCAAAACGGAAAATAATCAGTTAATACATATTACCTTAAAAAGCAGAGAGACGATTTAGTAAAATGTAGAGATTCATAAAGGTATTACATTGAATTGACTCGATAAATAACAAACTGAATATTTATATACACACACAAAAAAATAACAGTTTGCATGTGTGGAGTAAAACTAGGGGCGGGGAAGAAACCCGAAGCATAAAAACTCTAGAATCTTCTGAATAGTCCTAACCGAACTATTAGGCTAATAAAGTTAAGCAACAGTTTGGATGAGGCAGACAAAAAAAGTCAGAATTTCGGAAAAATCTATTTTTTTACAGTTTCGGCATGCTCTATAGCGGCAGCCTTCTTTAGCTAAATATACAAATATACAGAATTAACTAATAGGATAATCAAAAGCAGCAAAAACTATGTTAGACATGAATATCTGTTATAAGACATTTTTTATGTTCATATTGAGTAACATTACTTCCATTCTTTTAGTGGAGCAAGGCTGCCTATGAGCATGCCAAAACGTTGAAAATTTAGATTTGTTTAAAAATTCTGACTGTTTTCCTAAGCTAATTCTTACTATTGCTTAACTTCTTATATGCCTAGTGCTTCTATGAGGTTAAGACTGATTAGGCACAGTGCTGGCCCTCAACTATAGTTCGGCTAGGAACCTTCAAATGATTCTGAAGTTTCTATGCTTCGGGTGTCTCCCTCTCCCCTAGCTCATATTGACATATACAAACTTTTTTACGGTTACGGAGCTAAAAATGGTTCAATACCTATAGGAATGTGACATATTTCCCTATGTAAGAAACATACTTTTCACGTCAACAAGGAAAACCACTTCCAATTTCGGCTGAGTTTGCCTGTAGAAGTTGGTGCACTTCAATATTCCTGGCTACAATTGAAGTAAGAATGGCTTAGAAAGTTCCAAATAAAGCGTGGAACCTTAACAGGAAAAGTAATGGGTCTTGTTAAGCATTGATACTACCGTATTTCTTTACAAAAATATTATGATGGAGTTCTTGAGTTCAGCAAACTCCCCTAGTAAATATACAAATAGTATGTTTATTTCATAGGAAGTTTTTAACAGTAATTTGCAATAATTTTATATACAGATAGAATGATTATATTTTCAAGAATGACAAATATGACATCTATAGTCAATTTAATACTTTATGGCAGCTATGTTAATAGTTTTAATAAAGTGTAAATACTTTACCGCGAGAGTGGCACAAAGCAAGGTACGATTTTGGAGATTCTTTTTTTTTTTTATTCTTTTTTTGCTGCCTCAGGTAGCAATATAGGTTTTAAGGAGAAGTGTCCATTTCTAGAATTTTGGTGATATTGAATATGTAGGTATATACAGAAGGAAAACTTTCATCACGCAGGAACTGCGTAACTAAGCATGTTCGTCAGAACAGGTGGTGTACACTGCGCTCCTGTATATTTTTCTTTAAAAACCTATAAAAATAAAATTAAAAAAAAAAAAATAAAAAAAATCATGAAACGCTTTGCTCTTTCATATTCGTAATAAACAGCAGAAATCGGATACAAACCACTATTGGTAGAACTAACAGCCAATGAAAGAGCCGGTTTAGCGGCTAAATTCAACTTAAATATAATACAAATAAACCTCAAATTCTAATAAACGGATTTACTTGATGCTCTATTGACTGATCTGTTTTAATTTCCTGCCCTTTTCCCGCTTAGTATCTACACGCAGACGGGTCACAATTGACTTTTATCTATAAGATCTCATGCTCGCGAATGTTGAGGTGAAACTTACAGATGTGGGGATGAAAGTTGATGTGATAACGTCCAGACAAGGGTATAGAATTAGGAAAAACCGATAATTCCGTTTATCATTGTGACCAATAAATTTCTTGTTTTAATCCATTCTTTCTTTTCTCTTTGTTAGGAAATAATTATTTTTCTTTATGGACCTGAAAATTTTTGATAAGTAATTACTGTTTAATTTTAGTTTTCGGATTACTTTTATTTTCGATGAAGATTTTTTTTCAAAAATTCTTCCTTGAGTGCAGCCCCAATAGCTAAATTTCTTCGGAAAGAGCTCAAAATGAAGTAAGGTCTTTTGGTACGACATCAAAATAAAACACAACATAAACAGTTTGCATAGGCCAACTTTATGAAGGCCTTCCACTAATTACTGGGAGAGACTAACATAACTAGCAGAGAGAGTTTCAACAAAGAGATAAATAATTTGAAATATTTTATAATTACCTTCTGTCAATGTTCTCAACTTGCTTCATTATAAATATGAAATTAATTAAATTTGTATCTCCTTTGAAGCCTTTGGTTTAAACAATTAATTATTATGAAATTAATTTATCTCTTAACCTAGAAAGCTTATAAAAATGTGTGTGTGTGTGCGCGTGCTATTTTTTAATCATTCCATTTTTACATGATGTTTCGTACATTTAGCCATTTTCACAATAGAAGAAAAATACAGTAAAGTATTTATTAAATGCCCTTTCTTCCCTCTACATCAATTTATAAACACTATGTTCAATATTTATATATAATTTAAAACGTATTTTACATTTAAATAATAACAGCCTTTTTTATAAGCTGTTATCTAAACTTTGACGTCCGGGCATAAATCTCAAAACAGCTATTAGCCTTAATTAGATATCTAGAAATCTATTTAAAGGTATATATAAAAAAAAGCTATAAGGTTAATAGGTGTTTCGAGATTTATGCCAGGACGACAAAGCCTTGATTATAGATTGTAAAAAGGAGGCTGCTATTTTTTAAGGTAAAATTAGTTTTTATTTATATATAAGTATTGGACATAGTGTTATTTATATTAACTAAATTATTAGAAGTACCTATTCCTTTGTTCTGTTTCACTTCGAAACTCTTTCCTTGTTGTAGTTATAAGGAATTCTTTTTCATTTGCAGCCCAGACTCCGTTTTGACTAGGTAGATGAAAAGTACCCACATTATTTATTTCTATTTTCATGTTTTCCCTAACTTATTTATTTATTTTTCTACACTCTGCGCGGAAAATGGATTATCATACCGAAAAATAATTCAGTGTCATTCATTCTCAAACGCCTCTCTTAGATTTCAGATTCATCCAAATTCTATTCAAAACGTCATAAAAAACGTGGCAGGCATTATACGATAACAATAAAAAATTTTGGTTAGTGTCAGCCTCAAGTTTATGATAAAGGGGTTGAAATGAACCTAAAGATTCCCTTTTTAGCAGGATCGAGCCTACCCTACATGTTTGATTTAACATCGGTCTTCGCAAATAATTTCTGACATTGAGGGAATGAAATTCCTCTAGCTCCTTCGCAAATAAAAAATAATTGTATACATTTTACTTTAATATACGTAAAAACAACCGGAACGCGTGAAGGGTCTTGCAGTAGACGACCCCTGTCTGCTTGTTCTAAAGGAGCTTGTGTAGCCTATAGCGCAACTCCGTTCGTGTACGCTTCCAGTGGACGAACACCTTAAGGATGACATAACCATAAGAAAGTTTATGTGATAAGAACAGAACACTGGAATCTGAGGGGCTCTATCAGAATATATGGAGGAAGCTATTGCTAAGATAGAAGGAAGAATCATAAAAGGTTTAGAAAACATTTCTCCTTCAACATCCTTCATAAAAAGGCATATTGCTTATTTTTATGATAATCAACACAAGTTTACAGCAGACATATTTGTAGAAAAATACAGAGTACGGTAAATACTTTATAAGCACTCACTCATTCAGCAATTCAGGATTATTTAGGCTTCCCCGGCTTTCTTGGGCTGACTATTGGGTCCCCCCTCATTAAGCCCATTTTCATCACATTACTCTATGTATATATATATATATATATATATATATATATATATATATATAAACATTGATATTTTCGAGTTTTATTATGACTTCCAGTTAAAATTCTAATTTGTAGTAATTTAAGGGGCTATACCACCTCAAGATATACAAAAGATGCATTCTTTGGGGAAATACAAATTGCTTGGACTTTTAAGACTATTAATAGTCATTTTTGTATTTTTTGTTTAATGCATCGAATGCTAGGGTCTAACAGGTCTTCAGTCTTGTTAATCCGTTACACCACTTATTCTGTGTAATATTATCTACACTGTAACGAAGGGTAAAGACTTGTATATTTTTTTGTAAATAAACTGTTTAAAAAAATTCCGAATTTTTATCAAACTTTTTAGTTTTAAAAGATAACAAATGAACGTGGCAGACATTTCTGAGGTAATATTTTACAGAATGAATTATAAATTTAACAAAATCAGTTGAGCTCATAAGACACCTTGTACTACTGTGTAAATCTGAGTGGCTGGCATGTATAAGAATCATTTAAAATCAGCTGACTGGTTGGCGCCTTCACATCGGGAACCAGATAGTGGAAGTCGTAGATGCCTATTGGTAAGAGTATATAAGTACAAGCCTCACGCAGTGTGTATGTGTGTGTGTGTGTGTGTGTGTGTATAAGTATTTATATTTGTAACATAGCCACTGAAGAGGTACCAAAAGGGCGCAAAGTATGTACAAAGTAAATATAGTTTCATATTTTGACCTTCGACCCGTATCGCAAATTCTATGATTAAAGTAAAGGCTAAGCTTAGTATTAATATTTGTAAATAGGTTTAAAGAATTCTCATGATAAGGCAAAAAATTTATGGAACTAATAGAACTGTGTAAATGATAGATATTGTTTATTTCTTGTATGAAAGCGAGGTTGACAGAGTGGTAGAGCACTAGCCGGAAAGTTCTGGTGACCATAGCAGTCCAGGCAACGAACAGTTAGTTATAGATGGAAATTTTTGGAACAAAATTTTTGACTTCATAACTTTGTTTCGGCTAGTTAGGAGGTGAACATATCAAAAGTCTCCGCCCGTAGCCTTTGTGCCGGGGGGGAGGGGGGTTTAGAAAGTCCCAATTCTTCGCCTGCGCCCTCGCGACATGACTATTCTATAACAAATGAAAGCTGATTAAATACGCTACATGTTCAAGTCAATAATGTTTTTCGAGATATCCACTATTCAAAGATTGTCATTTTGGGAAAAAACACACTTTTTTCTATTCTCGACCGGATATCTCTTCAATGATTAACCCAAAAAATAAATACCGGTTATAGGGTTGTAAAGGATTACATTCGCTTCAATAATATATATTACTCTACTATTTTATGTATTTTCTTTCAAACGTTATATACGCACACACATGGTCTTAGCAAAACCATTGCCAATATAATGCCAATATAATTAATTGAGCGTGAAGAACTGGTCAGGAAGCCAAAAATGATATATTCTGTGCTATTTATACGTCCAGTACTGTCTATATTTACATAATGGAGCATATTTTGGACAATACATTGACTGGAAATGGTGAGAAATTGAAAGATTCATTGGTCGACAGTTGTCGCCAGATATCATGATAAACACTAAAACTGTTTTAACGTTTGAAGGAAAAATCATAAAATAGTAAAGTCATATATATTCTTGAAGGGATTGTAAATTTTTTTGGGTTTATCGTTATTGAGTTATCCGGTCAAAAAGTGTGTTTTTTCCCAAAATTACAATCTTTGAATAGTGGATATCCCGAAAAACTTTATTGTCTTGAACTTGTAGCATCAGCTACAAATCAGCTTTATTGTTCAAGTTAAATCAGCTTTCATTTGTTATTCAATAGTCATGTCACTAGGGCGCAGGGTTTCCGAGATATAAGTGAAAATGCGAAAAATAGAACTTTCTAAACCCCCTCCCCACGGCACAAAGGCTACGGGCGGAGACTTTTGATATGTTCACCTCCTATCCAGCCCAAAGTTACGAAGTCAAAAATTTAGTTCCAAAAATTTCCACATATAGCTGTTTTTATGCATTCGTTGCCTGGACTGTAGTTGGAATCGCGAGCGAGCCCTGAAAGATTTTTTACCTTCCGTTGTAGTCGCTCGTGCGAACCCAGACCGTCCTTAGGCCCAGCCGACATTCAATGGATGTCTATAAGGGGGAAAATCTGACGGATGAGTTATTTTATTGACAACACTATCCGAGAGGACTTAGGGTGAAGAATTAGATACCTCTACAGTCTCTTCCCCGCATAGCCCTTGTGGCCTGTCATGGGAATGATTTAGCCTGCTACAAAAAAATATATTGAACTGTTTAAAGGATTAAAATATAATTTAATAATGAAAGAAGCCAACGGCCATAGCCTCATCGAATACACCGGTTCCCATTGATCACCTTAGTTAAGTACCTTTAGTACAGTACCGGGGGGGGGGGGTGACCGTCCACGTGTTGTTGGCATTATAATGAGTGGACAACTGTATATAGCTCGGCACAAAGGACAACCAGGTGAGAAACGACATAAAATAAGAAGTGATAAAAAAGAATTTTCTTTAAAAAAATCCTATTCCTTCAGTAAACTATTTTTCTAAATACTGAGTAGGTGGTAGTTTCCTTAGTTTACTCAATAGACCAAAAGAAACTATTTGGTTTATTATAAGTGTTGTATGTCCGTCCATAGTGACCCACGAATTCACGGCAAAGTCGATCCCAGTTTTAAATTTGTTAGAAATGAGATTTCGGATCAAAAGTGAAATTGAGGAGTGGATGAGCATATCAATGAGCAAGATTGGAGTTATTTTTAGCTCTCCGTATACCTGTGGATTTTAATTATTAAACCAACATTTTCGGAAAATGTTTTCCTTGAAATAAAAAGAAACATTATTTGATTTTTTATATTATTTATCAAGAGTTCATCGCAACTTCGGTGATTAAACTGCGACAATGGTAATAATGTAGAAGAAAGTAGAAGTCAATGTAAATATTTAGGAATTTTCATTAGTAAAGTAAGTCTGCAATGCGTGCAAGAAAAATAATTTAAAAGTTAACTCTGTGTAGAGATTTCAGTGTCCCATTCAATAATATTTATTTCTATATATACTCTAGGTTTGTTAGATTTGACAAACAATTTTGTATTTTTAAGAAGTTGGAATATGCCACTAATATATTTGATAAGTAAAGATGGAATGGTTGGGATTCGGCTAAATAAACCTCAATATGATTTTGTTTTAAAAAATCTATATTTCGGACGTTTCGGCTACTCATTGGTAGCCTTCGTCAGCTAAAATGACAAAAAAAGAAGTTAATACAAAAACAAAAAAAATTATGATTGTGATAGGTAACAGAACTATAGATACAATTAACTTATAAAAGAACATATCGTCTTAAATTCTTAGAATGAAAAAGTAAATAAGTACAATAATTGATTTTAATAGTAATTAGTAACATTAATTGATTTTACAAAGAAATAAGAAACTACATACCAATGACAAATATAGTAACTAATAGTAACATTAATAAATTTTACAAAGAAATAAGATACTACATACCAATGAAAATGCCGAGCGGCAGAGGAAGACCAAGGTAGGCAATTAAGTAACCATAGTGAATGTGTCTAAGGAAAAAGGAATCTACTGGGGTATAAGTAACTGAAAACAGCAGGTGGTGGAAGAAATGTCGGTAAGGATCAAAAGGCATGTTTATGACATTTTATGACAGGAAAGGAGAAAAAGTTGTTAATGGAAGGATACCCAAGGGGCATGGTAAAAATCTAGGTGGGAGGTCGGGAGAGTATTTGGAAAATATTAGCGTACATAGGAGAAATGCTTTGTTGGACAGTTTTGTAGTTTATATTGTTTTTGTTTAAGTTTATGTGTACACATTCCGAGATCTGTAGTCTTTTTTTGTTTCGTTCTGTAGAAAGAATTTTCGTGTCGTCTAAGTTAAAAGTGTGTTTTTGTGTAATGACGTGTTTTGCAAGTGCAGATTTATCTATTTCTTTATTAGTGATGGTTCGTTTATGTAGTGTAAGACGTGAGTGAATGTCATTTATTGTTTCTCCTATGTATATACCATTACAGGAAGGGGTTTGGCAAGGGACTTGGTAAACACAACGGGTGGTTTGTTCAAAAGGGATGGGATCTTTGAGTTTGGTATAGAGGGTTTTGAGTTTGTTGGTAGTTTTCAAACCAAAATTTAGGGAAGGGTAGGATTTTTTTATTGTCTTTGTAAGTTTATCAGTCAATCCAGGTGTAAATGGTAGAGATCGGAACATTTGGGAACTGGGAGTTAGGGAAGAATTGGGAGAGACAGTGTTGGAAGGTTGGGATTTTACTTTTTTAACAAGGGATTTTATGAGGTTGGGGGGAAATTGGTTGCGTGCCAATATATCTGAGGCGATATTAATATTTTTATTGTGGAAGGTTAAAATCAATTAATGTTACTAATTACTATTAAAATCAATTATTTTACCTATTTACTTTTTCATTCTACTCATTCTAAGAATTTAAGACGATATGTTCTTTTATAAGTTAATTGTATCTATAGTTCTGTTACCTATCACAATCATAATTTTTTTTGTTTTTGTATTAATTTCTTTTTTTGTCATTTTAGCTGACGAAGGCTAACAATGAGTAGCCGAAATATAGATTTTTTAAAACAAAATCATATTGAGGTTTATTTAGCCGAAACCCAACCATTCCATCTTTACTTATCACCTCGACGGCTAACTATCTAATCATCATGGTGTAATATATTTGGTGTTGTTTGTCTAACAATTTAATTCAATTCTATTAAAGAACATTGGAGTGTTGGCAGAGAGTTTTTTATCGCCCTTTACAGGAATATTATGAATAAAATGTAATGAACCAGATTACATTAATGATGAATACCTATTAAAAAAAAAAAATCAGTCCCGTAACAGGCCACGAGGGCCCTGAGGGGCAGATACTATAGAGATATCTGATTCATGACCATACGGCACACTAGGGAGATAGTGTGGTCAGTACTATGCTCCGGCCGCCTGATTTTCCCCTTGGCCGCTTCGACTACTTGAGTCTTTAGCACCCAAGGTACCCATTATTAAATTAATTAAAGGGTGGGTCGGCCTAGGGACGGTCAGGGAGGCCGAATTCAACCCATGAACGAAGACACTAGAAGAAAAAATTTTTAGTGCTTGCTCGGGATTTGAACTCAGGCCTCCCGCTCATTAGACCAGTGCTCTACCACTGAGCTAACCTCTCCCCCTGAATACCTATTTATGACAACTTTAATTTTTAACATCCCATTATTAATAACAGTTTTTTTTTTCAAACCATTTTCTACATGTAAAATCATCTTAACGCCAGTATAAAGGGGATGCGTTTCCTTTTTCGAAAGAAAATCATTTTGTACAAATAAATTCGAACCATCGTTATTTACGTGACCAATGGGTTCTGAGACGTAGACATTTTCCGTCGACTTCTTTAGAGGGGTTCCATTGTCAGGAAAAAATAAATAAATAAAAAAAATAATCTTTCAAAATTCGATTCACACTTCATCAGCCAATCCTCAATATGCGATTTCACCTGAATGTAATCACTATTTAACTAACTAATACGCCCACTCGTAGGAAGTCACACAAATAAAATCACTAAGTGACTGAGGTTAAAATAGGTATTTGTCAACTTGGCCAATAGACCTAGGAAATCAATGAGGAGCTCCAGGAATCCCACCACATTTCAAGCATTCCTGAATTAAATTGGTCCAATGAGTCGCTCATGAACGATAGGTATTCACGACAATCAATTGCTGAATTTATTTCACATTCATAAATTACAGGCCTTCATTCATTAGTTAACATATTTGAAATGTGCATGTATTCAAAATTTTAATATCTCGGTTAGGATGAATTTTAAACATTTAGAAAACATTTCAACTGAATCCGAGGATTGCCTGAATCCAAATACCCAAATCGAAAATTTTTTAGGAAAACAAGTTTTGACCATTTTTCTGAAAAACCTGACATATATCGCTTTGAAAATGGTTTCATTTGTTTGCCTACAAAACGTTAGAGAATCTATAAAAATTCATGATGATTAGATAGTTAGCCGTCGAGGTGATAAGTAAAGATGGAATGGTTGGGATTCGGCTAAGTAAACCTCAATATGATTTTGTTTTAAAAAAATCTATATTTTGGACGTTTCGGCTACTCATTGGTAGCCTTCGTCAGCTAAAATGACAAAAAAAAAAAAGAAATTAATACAAAAACATTTTTTTTTTTTTTTTTTTAATTAATATTTTTTTTTTTGTTTTTGTATTAATTTCTTTTTTTTTGTCATTTTAGCTGACGAAGGCTACCAATGAGTAGCCGAAACGTCCGAAATATAGATTTTTTTAAAACAAAATCATATTGAGGTTTACTTAGCCGAATCCCAACCATTCCATCTTTACATATCTATAAAAATTGTACCTGGAATCCTACAAACGAATGGCCGTAAAGTGCAACGAGTTTTTTTTTTTTTTTTTGGCGCAAATTTCGTGCATAAAACAGTAGGCGGATTCAGCTGGTTAACGAACTGGACCTTTTAAATTCGAAAAAGTATTTTTGTACTAAATTTCATTAAAATCTTACCATATTTGAGCCTGTCAGAGTGTGAACAGATACATATGCGTATATACATACACACACGAGGTACACTGCGGTCAGCATCATAAGCCAAACGCGCTAAAGAAGCTTACCTGTTTGTGTGTGAGGGCGTTGGAGAGTTATTCTCTATTAAAGTATTTTTTATTTTTTCCAAGTAAAGTTTTATCCCTTAAATGCCAATTTTTGATGATATGTAGTGATTTATTCAATAATCAATAAATGATCTATTAATCGTAATCTTACTAGTACTCATAATCATACTGCTCATTTTCTTCTCATATATTTACGCATCTTTATGAACAGCATTATTCATTATGTTATTGATTCTCCCATAGCAAAAGGTCAGTTAATGATGAAGGGGAGAGGAGTGAGTGAATATAGAGAGTTGGGTAAATTATGTAAATGATGGAATAATATCTGTCTGTTTCTAGTTTGATGGTTGAATACATCTCGAAGATTCGGTTAAACACAATTCATCCTAATAAGACTATATTACAACGGAACAGTAAATCTGTGAAAGTAAGTCCTTTGATTATAATAGGAATCGAGGAAATATAAGAATACCTTTGCTTTTAAAAAAAAGGTTCATATTAAATAAAAACTACCCAAGGTTATTTTCTATTCAGCTACGCCTTCCTCCCAAGCCCATGAAGAGTAGACTCGGATCAGCCTACCTTGCCACAAGGAAACCATAGTCTGGATATCATTTGGCAATTAGAGTAATTCGGTAATGATTACATAACAAAAATGGCGTTAAAATTAACTTTATATGAATTCCAAGTTACTGAAGAAAATCACAAAACATTGAAAAAATAGACAGGGTAGCACATAATGGGCTTCCCCTAATAAGCCTGACTACTGCCTAAAGGTATTGGGGGCACAATATTCAGATTTCCTAATTAAAGGGGGCAGTGGATGTATGCAAGGAGAGGTGGTACTGGATTGGCTCAGGATCGAGCACAGAAGATTTACTCGGTCCTATTTAATCAAGGATTTTATTTATATTTTAGTTTTTTCACCATTTTGTGACAAAACCACGGCTTTGTTCCTAGTTCAAAAGTAAAGATTGACTGAAAAGTATCCGTCTGTTGATTATGTGTGTTATTAAATGTCCTGTCTGTTAATTTTTTTTTTGTGTATTGTTAAGTATTCTCTCTGTTTTGTTTCTTTAAATCCTAATTTAATCAAGGATAGAAGGATCGGAATGACAGTCAATCATATTTTTACTAAATATCTTATTTACGAGCAAGAAAGGTCATTAGCGATTAACGGAAATTATGGGTGAATATCTAACTAAAAATAGTAATATATTACTATTTTAGCGCGGTTCCTCCCTCCCCCATAGGGAGGAACCCCGCTTATAAGGTTGATACAATGAAACAATCCGGAAGTGCCGACTAGAAAATTTCGCGTTTCAGAATCCCTAGATACCGAAAATAACGGTGGTTCAAATTTGTGTGTGTATATATATATATATATATATGTATATATTTTTATATATGTATATATATATATATATATATATATATATATATATATATATATATTTGTCTGTTCGCTCACTTCTGGCTTCCCTAATGGTCCGATTGTGATGCAATTTGCTACAAAAATCCGTCGTCCAATTTGAAAGGTCAAGTTCGTTAACCAGCAAAATCAGCCCACTGGAAGATGGCGTTTGGGGCGAAATTCGCGCAAAAAAAATCGTAACGCTTACGTTTTTGAGTTCATAAGCTTGTAAGTACTCGTTTTATATGCTTCCTGGGCTAGGAAAACGAATGAAACCATTTTCAAGGCGATAGCTTTAACCGTTTTCGAGAAAATTTGAAAATAGTTTTTGAATACCGTTTTTGGTTTGGGTACTTAGAATCATGGGATTCAGTTGAAACATTTTCTGCATGTTCTGCACTAATATGTTGAAATTTTTGTTTCGTTTGGAGTTTAGGAAGGGTTAGAATAAAATATTTTATTAAGACATAAAAAGATTTGGTAACTTTGTATACTTTCCTTAATGTCTCGAAAAAGGTTGAGAATCTTAGGAAACGGAAGTTGACCATTAGAAAGCTCACTAAATGCTCTACAAAAATGGTTCTGATGAAACTTTTGATTAGGCGATGTCAATCGGAGAAATAAGTTCTTAAAACTTTAAAGTAATTGATTTCGCTTATTCGAACTTTTCTTTTTGACTGTTTTTATTCCTTGTTATTTTTTAATAGCTTATAGTTGGATAATGTATTTTACAATTAAACAGATTAGGCAAAATAAGAAAAACAATTCATTGTTAGAAATATAGCTTGCCAAGAGAAAAAGATTCGATGACGTCTTTTGAATATTTTCAATTGCTTTTATGCTGTTGGTTTTTTTATTTTATTTTTTAATTGATTTTATCTGTAGAATTATTACTATAGTAAAAGAACACAGGAATATGTGAAAATTTTTGATATTTTCCAATTCATTGAAACGTATGAAATGAAGTATCGGTAGAAGAGGTTTCTAGGGTCTTGCAGACCCGACCCCAGGTATAGCCATAAAACCCTTTGAACAAAGGCCGAGGAAAATATTATCTGTTTCTATTCTATGCTTTTCAAATGAGAATAGGGATATGAACAGGAACCGGGGTCTCCCGTGGTCTAATGGCTAGCGCCTTGGATTCATAAGCGGGAGATGATGGGTTCGATTCCATACCTCCGGCAGGAATTTTATCATCCCACGGCTCGCTGGTAAAATTCCTAGCTAAACCCTGGATGTCGGCGCTAATGACCTAGATGTAGATGAGCCGTAAAAAAAAAAAAAAAAAAAAAAAAAAAAAAAAAAAAAAAAAAAAAAAAAAAAAAAAAAAAAAAAAATGAACTGGAACCGCGCTAAGATGACGCAGTTCCTGGGAGTCGGACTTTTTTTTTGACAAATCCCGATTTATCGCTTAAACGAGTGTTGTACGAAAAAACACTTCAATACAAAAGTTGTCGCTTATTAAATTATTTTTATGATGAGACCAAGAATTATTTTACTAGATTTTGTTTTTTACACAATTCTTCCGTTAAGGAATAAGTGAGAATATGTCAAACAAAAAAAAAAGAAAAAAAAAAGGGAACCAAGATTTTTTTTTTTCATTTTTTGCGTTCCACGCGCAGACGGTTCGTCGGATCAAAAAATGTCTAACTCACTATGGAACCAAATGTCCATCCGATGGTCATCCAATCACAATTATCTCGTAAAATATTCAAGGTAAGACGCTGAACTTGTTCTCTTATTAAATATAATTTTATAAGCTACAGCTTTTATATTCGCGTGTTTCTTCGTACAACGCTTCGTTTAAGCGATAGATCGAGCGATTGGTCCAAAAAACACGGGCTTTTGAGTTTTTCTCGAAAATGAGGAAATCGCCAATTTGACTTAGTTTTAGCGCGGCTACTCCCTATCTCCATAGGGAGAACCCGCTTATGAGGTTGACCTCACGACGCAATCCGGAAGTGCCGACTAGAAACTTTCACGTTTCAGGCCCTATAGGTCATGAAAATATAGGTGGCTCAAATTTGTATATATATATATATATATATATATATATATATATATATATATATATATATATTTATATATGTGCTTGTCTGTTAACGCTCTAGCAAACTCAAAAATGGCCCGATTTTGATGAAATTTGGTACAAAAATCTGTCTTCTAATTTGAAAGGTCAAGTTCGTTAACCAGCAGAATTCGCCCACGGGAAGATTGTGTTTGGGGCGAAATTCGCGTAAAAAAATCGTAACGCTTACTTTTTTGAGTTTATATGCTTGCAGGTACTTGTTTTATAAGTTTCTTAACATAGGAAAACGAATGAAACCAATTTTAAGGCGATATATGTAACCGTTATTGAGAAAAGTGGAATCAATGTTTTTGTAAGTCATTATTTTTTTGTGGGTACTTAGAATCGCAGGATTCAATTGAAATATTTTTTACATATTGGAAATTAATGCCAACTAAGATTTTTAAATTTTGGTTATATTTGGAGTTAAGGAAGTATGCGAAAAAATATTTTATTAATAGACATGAAACGTTTTCGGATCTTCATACATTTTTCGTAAATATCTCGATAACGGTTGGTAAATCGTAGTAAGTGGAAGGTGACCATTCAAATGCTTACTAAATTCTCTACAAAAAAGGTTCTGAAGCAATATTCGATGGGGCAACGTCAATCAGAGATATAAGCGCTTAAAACTTAAAAAGTGTTTGTTTTGTTGTTTTGAAAGGGTTTTTCTTTGTTTATCTCACTTTTTAATTGGTTGTTTCTTGTTTTAAATTGCATTTATCAGTAAAATTAGTATTGTAGTAAAATAAGCTACGAAACGGTGAAAGATATTGGTAATAAGTTTGGAGTGGCTGTGTTCAGTTACATGAGTCAGTTTCCTGACTTTTTATAATTCACAGACCAGTGTTTTACATTTATAATTCACATATTTCATTATTGTATTCGATATAGAATAACTAGTATTACTGTAAAATAAAATAAATTTACGAATATTTATTTAAGCAAAAAATATGAACTTAACAATGGAACTGTGTTCTTAATGAGAGCCTTTAAGGTTTAAGAAATTAAGGAAACTGTCACAAAAAATAATAAACATTTACAAAAGAGAATATAAATGTAAAACTTTGCTTACTCCTGTGATTATTTTAGTTTGGAATTGTGTATATCTATTTTTTTTTTTTGCTGATGAAAGCATACCGGAACATTGGAAGTATAGATTTTTCCTAAAATCTGACGTTTTCTCTTAGCCGAATCCAAATTATTTCTTCACTTCTAAACAATGTTCTGGTAGAAATAAAGTAAGCGAAAAAGTATTATTATGTTTATTGTTAAAGGTTCTATACTATCAATATGCAATGGATTTTTTTTGTATCTGTAAAAACTTACCAACCGCATAAAATCAAAAATCATATTATTGTGTTTCTGTTTCTTATGACAAAAAATAGGAAACTGCTTTCTCTTGGGAAGAAAACAAACGAAACTTTCCTACGGAAAGTAAAGAACAAATATAAAACCAAGAAAAAGTGGGATAAGAATGGAGTTGAAGATTTTCCAACATTGAGATTCTGAATACCAAAGTGATATTTAGAGGTTTGTGTGAATGTACAAGAGAAGAAAGGCAATAAATCATAGCGAGTTTGAATGAAGCAAAGTTGAGAGCTTTGTTTTGGCTAGTTGTGTATAATGGAGTTTCAACAAGGCCATCTGAAATGGATGGCCTTTAATGTTCATTTTATAGCCAGGGCATTAGCTCTGTCATCCTCGATGTAACAATAAAGGGTTAGGAGAACATTAGTCTCGCAATTACAACTGAATAGTTCTTTTTAGCGCGGTTCTTCCCTCCCCTATAGGGAGGAACCCCGCTTATAAGGTTGATCTCATGACGCAATCCGGAAGTGCCGACAAGAAAATTTTGCGTTTCAGAACCCCTAGAGACCAAAAATGATAGTGGTTAAAATTTGTATATATATATGTGTCTGTTCGCTCTGTAGCTCCCAGAGGAACGGTCCGATTTTGATGAAATTTGGTACAAAAATCTTTCGTCTAATTTGAAAGGTCAAGTTCGTTAACCAGCAAAATCCGCCCACTGGAAGATGGCGTTTGGGGCGAAATTCGCGCAAAAAAAATCGTAACGCTTACGTTTTTGAGTTCATTGGCTTGTAAGTACTCGTTTTATATGCTTCTTGGGCTAGGAAAACGAATGAAACCATTTACAAGGCGATAGCTTTAACCGTTTTACTATCATTAAAACTAATATGTTGAAATTTTTGTTCCGTTTGGAGTTAAGGAAGGGTTAGAATAAAATATTTTATTAACAGACATAAAAAGTTTTGGTAAGTTTGTATACTTTCCTTAATATCTCGAAAAAGGTTGAGAATCTTGGTAAACGGAAGAATACCACTAGAAAGCTTACTAAATGCTCTACAAAAAAGGTTCTGATGAAAGTTTTGATTAGGCGATGTCAATCGGAGAAATAAGTGCTTAACACTTTAAAGTAATTGATTTTGCTTATTCGAACTGTTCTTTTTGTCTGTTTTTATTCCTTGTTATTTTTTAATTGCTTATAGTTGGATTATGTATTTTACAATAAAACAGATTAGGCAAAATAAGAAAAACAATTTAATGTAAGAGATATAGATTTCCAAGATATAGCTTTTCAACTGCCTAGCGTCCTTCCGAGGGAGGGTTGTTTTTGTCTTTGGTTTTGGTACTTAGAATTATGGGATACAGTTGAAACATTTTCTGCATGTTCGAATTTCATCAACACTAATTTGTTGAAATTTTTAACGTTTAGAGTAAAGGAAGGGTTAGAGTAAAATATTTTATTAACAGACAAAAAAAGTTTTGGTAACTTTGTATACTTTCGTTAGTATCTCGAAAACCGTTGACAATCTTGTAGAGCGGATGATTACCATTCGAAAGCTTACTAAATGCTCTACAAAAAAGGTTCTGAAGAAAGTTTTAATTAGGCGATGTCAATCGGAGAAATAAGTGCTTAAAATTTTAAATTAATTGATTTCGTTTATTCGATGGTTCTTTTTGTCTGTTTTACTCCTTGTAATTTTTAATTGCTTATAGTTGGATAATGTATTTGACAATGAAACTAGTTAAGTAAAATAACAAAAACAATTTATTGTTAGAAATATTGATTTCCAAGATTCCAAGACCTTATAACTAGTGGGACCTAGTGTTAGCCGACCCTTCCAGGTAAGAACGTAAATCAAGACCTTTCAAGACTTTACTACACACAGGAATGGCGTTAGTGACCTTAAGGGTTGACACGCCATTATAATAATTAATTAAAAAAAAAAGACTGGTGGAACCAAAATAATAACTGCTTCTATTTTAATCTTTCCAAATTAGACTAGGGATATGAACGGAACCGCGCTAAGATGATGCAGTTCCTGCGAGACGGACTTTTTTATGTATATGTCTACGAAGTTCACTGACTTGTTTGTTTTTATATGTTTACAGGGTACGTTTGTTTTAAGTAACGTTTATTTTAAGAAGTTTTATTCAGTATACGTTTGACAATAAATTTTCCTTTTCTTCGGCGACCTTTTAAGTAACGACTTATTATGTGATTTTATTTCAGTAATAATTTTTTTTTGGAGGGGCAATGAATTTTGTTGGTACAAGTAAAATAATGAATACGTTTCCATTAGTTATCCACTTTATTGAAGCAGCTCTACAGGTTCTAACAATAGATGCCTCTCGGTCAATAGTCCATACATGGATCTTGTCACTACGAATAAGAACTATTGACTAATCTCTTGGGATATCAGTCAATCCCTTTACATGAAAAAAATAAAAGAAAGAAACAATTTGCAAGTAGCAGGTGGAAATGCAGTAAATCTGCCGAACAGCTGTTTGATCTACGACAACTATAAGATGGATGAGGAGGAGAATCTGCGTTAGCTTCCCACCAACAACAAGCGGATGGATGTCTTCAAGGGAAGACTCGCATCGAAAAAGTCTACTCCACCATCAAACACTGTCAATTATTTGTGGAATAGAACATGAACTGGCAGTAGCCAGCAAAAAATGTAAGTAATCGAATTATGTATAAAATAAATTATAGGCAAATCGTAGGTTTTAAGCAGACTTGTTGTAATATGTTTCCCTATACTAGGATGTACAGTCAGTAGTACTTATGCGCTCCATATTAAGGAGCGTCGACAGACTAGTGAAAATCAGCTGAATGTGCTCATATGAAGGAGTGAGAAAGTAGAAAACCTATGTAACCTGAGGACGAAAATAAATATCATCGTAGGTAACCAGGAGAAAAAAAAAAAAAAAAAAAAAAAAAAAAAAAAAAAAAAAAAAAAAAAAAAAAACCTGTTTCCTTCCTTCTCACATTTCAATGCCGTATACCTGGAGGTGGATACCCTGAAGGTAAGGCTAATTATTATTATTTTCACAATATGTTTGGGTTGTACCCATATTTCATAATATTTGTCCTTTGCTTCTATCCGAGTTCACCTGAGCAACCATATTTTTTTTCTTCCTTAATAATATCCCACTAATATTATAAATTACATTACATGGGCGTATATAAGGGGGGGGGGCTGAGGAGCTAAAATGTGCTAAATCGGTAAAAATGAGTCATAAAAACCTTAAAAATAAATTAAATGAGACCACTTAGTTCAGAAAAAATAATTTTTTTTGTGAGTAAAAGCGTTTTAATTGGCTAATTATTCCAAGTTCTAGATTGTTAGTATTCCATACCCTCCAAATGCACTCAGCCCCCCCCCCGAAATTCTTCCTGTCCCTCCCGAAATTATTTTCTATACCTAATCACCCATGTTACATTGGAGAAATAAATTATGTCTGTAATTCAACACTGAAAAAATCATTTTGAGCTAAAGCTACATTAAAAAAAAAAAAAAAATAAAAAAAAAAAAATAAAAAAATAAATAAATAATCCGCGATCATTTATTTTTATGTTTAAAATTAATCATCATTACTTTATAACCAATCAAAAAAGATATCCTATTTTTTTAAAATGATAATGTAACAATAATAAATAAAAATCTTTAATGCAGGGACAGCATATATTAACGGAATATGAAACCGTGAGTTTTTGTTTTAGGCTGCAAGTTTCATTTAGAACAAATTAACGATGAAAATTAGTTTTTTTCCGTTTAATTACACTGCATTTTCATAATGAAACTAATAAACGGCGTTTCTGTATGGGAGGGAAAATATAGTCATAATTTATTATTCCAGTAATCGATAAATCGTTCTTCAAGAGATCGTGTAAACTTGTTCGATTTATTGAACATCCATTCATCGAGGTTATAATTGTGAATGGGGAAAATAAAGAACAAATACGAATCACAAGTCTTTTAGTAAAATTTACCCAAATGCATGCTGTTTGTACGTTTATATAAAACAAAATTGTAAGAAACCGCTAATTGAATGTTATTGAGTTGGTACATACGTAAGTGCACCTCTTTGTGCTGCAACTGTACTATTATCTCCAATCTTGTTTTTACAACATTGTTTGTCCCCTATATCATACTTACTCGTAGATGTGTAAACAAGTGATGATCGACGTTTCCATGTAGGTCTGTAGTGAAGAAACCCCATTTGTGGCTTATCTAATTGTTGGGGATTCTTTGTGACCACTTAATTTCTCACGTTCATCATCATTTTCAAATTCAATATTTCTCATTATTGACTGCACTTGGGCTAAAATACTATCCTCAGAAGGATATAAAGGAACGTCACAATCATCTTCCACGAATTTGACGAATCCTATTTTAGCAGATACATCCGTACTGATGATGTCCCAAAACACATGTGATTGGAGAATCGGTTTTGAAGTTCGAGTTAAACATGTGATGATTCTAAGTGTTTGGCTCATAGACTAGATTTATATAAGATTTCAGTTTTTCGGAGTTCGGCACACCGAGAGTTGACTATACTAGTTATATATAAGATATAACCATCTTGAGATGGAATTAATTACTGTTGCTCCGACAAAAACAAGATATCAGAAACCTCTTGTAAATTTCTGGACATAAAACATTGGAGCAGTGCAAATACTCTCATGCAATTCGCCCGATTTCCTTCTAAAGAAATCATTGGCTCTTGTAGGAACACTTTACAAATAAATCAACAAAAAAGAACCATATTCTAGGAGCAGTTAAACAATTTGAGTTAATTAATAAATATGGAGTTTTTCTGCCGTGAATTGAAAATCTGATTAAACCATTGAAAAGTTATGAAGAATTATGTTCTTTTTTTAAGAACATAGATGAAAGTGGTATTTCTCTTGTTTAATTCAGGCGATTCAAACAAAACCGAAGACCACACAAAAGAGAAAGATTAAAAAAAGAAAATATTATAAAGGAATAGGCTTATGTAAAAGAGAGGAATTTAAAAAAAATATAAAAGTGGAGAGGATAAGAGGAAACTTTATTGCTATGGTTATCCCACAAGGCTCCTAAATATTTCTCTGACTTTAGGATTCCGAGCCGTCCTTTCTTGACCCTTGTATTTCACCGAGCAGGCCTGACAATAGTCGCCAGGAAATCCAGACTATCCACAAAAATAATCCATAACACTATTTTCTACACGCACCATTTGTTACCAAAATCATTTCTATCCTTGAGTCTTTCTCAATAAATCTGTAAATAAAGAAGGCACGCTTTCTTATCACATTCAATTGAATGATTCCCTGTAACTTCATGATTCTTCAAGCGTGCTTCTATTAGTAATTCACGTTCACTTGTAAAGCGAGTCATCTAAAATGCAGCTATTGAGGCAATCTTTTCTTACGGAGCGCAGGTATGGGGTTGGAAAGAATACGATCAAATCGAGCGAGTGCATAGGTGCTTTATGAAACGACTGTTAGCCCTTCCATCTTACACTCCAAACTATGTACTCTACTTGGAGACTCGCAGGTCTACTCTATATGTAAAAGCTTTAAAAATGCATTTACTCTACATAAATAAGGTACTGAGTATGCCAGATCGCAGCCTGCCGAAAAAGCTTGTTCAAGAAGCGCTTCGTACAGAACAGGCCATATATACGGATTTGGAGGGAATCTTCCTTAAGACCGGAGAGAGCATTGAAGGCTTTTTTCATGGGACCAGGGAAATGAGAGCAGCTTCAATCCAGAGCAGCAGGATCCTGACTAAAGTAGCCACTCTGGAAGAAGAGAAGAGGAAGGAAAACCTGCTTGCCGCACAGTCCCACCTCCTGTACAGAGAGCTTGAATTTAAACAAAGCGGCACTTCTTACATAGCAGATGGCAGAGAACTCTATTGAATAAGGCTGATAATAAGGGCAAGATCAGAGATGTTCCGCCTTAATAAGAAGCCTTGGCGAGTAGGAGAGAGGTCCCGCTGCTCTATGTGGAAGTTGAAAGAAGACGAAGATACTTTCCATTTCCTTGCAGTATGTCCCGTTCTGAAGGAGTTTAGGCTCAAATATTATGGCAAAACATCTTTTACTAAGGAAGACTTAGGGAAGGAGCTAAATGGGAGAAACTGGGACGTCCTTTGCAACTACCTCGACGCCATTTATAAGTATAAGTATAGACAATTTTTCATCCAACAATTTAATTATTAGTGTATCTTTGTTTTCATTTCTTGATATATATATATATATATATATATATATATATATATATATATATATATATATATATTAGTCAGGGTTTGATATATTTATTCTTTTGTTTCTTAAATATTTATTTGTCACTGATAATAGAGGATTGAAAGGTTTATTCTATTTGTATGCTTTTCATTCAATCTGCGCACGCAGAATACCACTCCAGCTAACGGGCCTTGCCCAAGCTTTTTCTTGTAAATATGCATTAATTATTGTTAGAACAATGTACATTTTAGAAGAGAAATATATTTACTTATTCATTCATTCATATTGTTTTCAAAATTCCATATAAACAATTTTGTGAACATTAGGACAAATAAAAAATAAAAGGAGAATTAATACAAAAAAAGTAAATTTTACCACATTAAATCATAAGGACAAAATAATTGGAAAAAATGCCTGAACAGTAATTCTTATGTATTAAAAAGATGTAACTGTACTGTTTATCTTGCTTTGAACATAGGCAGAGTAACATTTTTTTATAAATCTCATAAAGTAAAATGACTAAGTAATTTTTAAATGCAACTATTCATTGCCGAGCTACTAGTGGAACTTATATGAACTCTTCAATAAAGTTTTACGCCGATTCGATATAATTCTGTAGTTTCCATGATAATATCCTAATTTCAGTACTAAAGTAATTACGCCTATGATATAGAACATTTCTTTTAGAGTATGATAAACCGAATAAATGTCTAGTTAACAATATCATTTAATTTAACTTTTTAACGTCCATTTATTATTAACTACGAATTTTTAGGACGGGTTATCTATAGGTTAACACCCATTTCTAGCCAGGATAGGGCTGATGCCTTTTCTTTTTTTTTTCTAAAGAAAAGTCACCACCCCTAGTGGGAATCGAACCCACGACCCTAGGCTCGGAGTGTTAAGCGCTCACGCCTTAACCCTCACGGCCATCGGGCCTCCACAATATCATTGTACTTAAGAAAATATAATAAAGAAGCTATGGCGCTAATGGCCAAAATTTATGTCGATGCGCCGTAAAAAAATAAAATAAAAAAAAATAAAGAAGCTCCTAATTTTTATATATTATGAAGAGCATATTGTTTGCAATACCAAATACGCTTGTAACTCAACATGCAAAAATTATTTTTTATGAAAGGCCCTATCAAATTTCAATTCATAGGTAACATTAATGGTTCGATGGTATTTGGTCTACAAACCTCAACAAAGAACAACATTTTTTTTTTTCATATAATATGTTATTTACATTAAATATAACAACTGTACACAGACCTCTATTTCAGTACCTATGCGTTAAATCAGGAAAACCAGATAATGGACAGTGCTAAGTAGTGTAAATGTGGCTCATTCGTTAATCAAACGGACTACGGACGTGAAATAAAACGTGTCGGTTGAATGAAAAGGTTTCGTGTGAAAAGGTTATTAATGCTTCTACCTTAAAGGACCTTCGGAACTCCTTGAATGCTTCTGTTCTTAAGTAGTCACTTCGTTTCTGCTTCTCTCGTCTTCTTTTAATACTTCACGCTCTCCCGGATATTTAGGCCAAATAAAAAGCTTATCAAAGGATTTTATTATAGAAAGGAGACTTTTTCCAATAACAAATAAAATTAATTCCTCTATAATAAAGAAAGGAATAAGAGCTCTTTATATAAAATAAATTTAAAAAGGCTCATATATTATTTTTGGTAAACTTTGGCGTTGAAGAAGTATTAATATACAAAATAATTTCGTTTAGAGCCTTCTGATCAAATTCAGGAACTTAAATATGCTTTATGTCGACGCGACAAACCTATGTAATTTACTGTATAACATACAGTCTTCTTTTTCGTACATGGCCACCGTGAATTCACGACCGCCAGCGGACACTTTTTTGGAACATTTTTTTTTCCACTTTGGTCATTATGCTAATATTGCCTTGCATAATTCCTATGATTCAGTATTTTTTTTTTCTGTACATATACGTGCAAACCTTCCGGCTCCGGGAGAGAGAAATCCGTACGGACAGTAGACTGGCGTGGGCTTGTCCCATTTAAGTTTTGCTGTCCGGGCCCGCTACCCATTCGGGCATGAGGTGTCTTACCTTCGGGTAGGACAAATGGCACCACGGGGGTGTGTTTTGCCGCCCGGCGCACACCAGCCTGCATTGTTGATGCAGGCGGCGGTACCAGGATCCTCTTCAAGGATACCTGGAATAGACGTCGTGGTCTTGGTTACTCGTCTCCCGGGGGGGGGGCAGCCCTTGGGCTGTTCTCTTGGGGGCGTGGCTGGATAGTAGTTCCCCTTTCCTCAGAGTTAGGTGAGCCTTGGTTTTGGGCCCAAACAGGTAAAGGTTGTAAGCCGTATACTGCTCGTGGTTTCGCCTTGGTATCTCCTTCCACTCTGTACATATACGTGTATACACACACACACACACACACACACACACACACACACACACACACACACACACACATATATATATATATATACACACACATGTATATTCACACATACATGTGCACCTGATTTCAATAACCTTCTTGTCCGCCTCGTTCTACGGAAATTAACGTAATAATGGCGTTTGATTTCTCTTTCGGCAGAAAGGAAGTAACTCCGGAAAGTGGCAGATCAACAAGGAGAGACCGAGTCAGGAATGAAAGGATACGGAATGATATTGGGTTAGGAGCCTTAAAGAAAACAGCGGAGAAGAGGCAGCTATGTAAGGTGGCTTAGGTATCTATGTAGAATGAGCGAAGACTGAAATCAAGGTTCTTTGCGCTTCGACCGACTGGAAGGTCCAGTTTGCTATGGATATACCTACCACATTTCCAGATTTTGAGAGAAAAAGGGAAAGAACTCCACCGTGGCATGGGCGTATATAAGGGGGGGGCTGCTGCCCCACCCCCGGAATTTTTATTTGATCGGTAAAAATTTGGCATAAACCCCTTAACAATAAATTAAATAAGATCACTTAGTTCATAAAAAATATTTTATTTTGGTTGTAATAGCGTTTTAGTTGGCTAAAACTATTCCAAGTTCTAGATTGTTAGTATTCACTACCCCAGAGGTTCCAGTCCCCCTCCCGAAATTATTTCCTATATGCGCCCATCCACCGGGGCGCTGCCTAGGGATCGTGATGCTTGGCGGTCTTACCAGGGCACTTCCACGCTGAAAGGCACACAGGAGGACGATAAAGAAGAAGAACATTCCCCACCTCTCCCCTCAATCACTCTCTTACTCTCTTTCGGAGAAAAAAAAGGAAGGATAAACGTATAAAGACAACCTCGATCCTTTAGTCAGGAAAAACAAATTGGAATGAACGGTTTTAATATTTATCATAGATAGTCCCCAGTACACCGTCCTTTTTTCATCTTGATTATAAAAGTGGTAAAAATGGTCTTAGTGACTTCATTTTGACCGAACATTTGTCGGAGAAGATATGGACTATCATTTTTAGTAAATGAAATTAAGATTTAGGTGTTTTGTAATAAAAAAAAAAAACCATACCGTGTTAGAGAGCCATATTGAGGGCGTCGGACAAATCGGATAGCGCCCTTTTTTCTGTCGGACTAAATCATTTTCATTTGATTCCATATATAATCTTCTGAATAAAACAAACAATTTGAGTTTTGTAATAAAAAAAGGGAACCGCGTTAGAACGACAGGTTTAGGTCCTATGTGTGGTAGTAAAGCGCCCAACGCAGACTTGGAAAAGCTTACAGTGTGGTAGACTCGTCAAAATGAAGTCACTAAAACCATTTTTACCACTTTTTTAATCAACTTATAAAAAAGGACGCTGTACTGGGGACTAAGACCTTCCAGTATATATCAATATGGTTTCAAAGAACATCACATATTGTTTAGATTGCTTCTGCTTCTGTGGTACTCATTTATTTTGACAGTGAAATTACTTTTTTGCCATTTTCCTACCTGGATCCTAGTTCATCCTAAGGATACTGAATAGTCTCCAATTATCCCTGTCCTACTTATGATTTATTTCCAGTTGTTGCCTTTTAGTTTAAATTTTTAGAATAAATATGCATTAACGATGACTAAATTGGAATAAACGTCGCAAAAAAATGTCCGCTGGCGTTCGCGCTGGCGGGGTGGCCATGTAAGTTAAAGAAGACTGCATGTTATAGAGTACATTACATAGGTTTGTCGGCTAAAGTATTTTTATGCTCTTGGATTTGAGTAGAAGGCTGTAAGCGAATTAAATTTTTTATTTAATTTTAATTGTGAAATTTCGAGATTCCTTTTGAGTGCTACCAGATATAATAGATCTATCTACTTGAGGTTTTTCCGGGGCAATCAACTGCAGATTTATTGAGCCTTTAAATAAACGTAACTGGAAGTGTTCCGGCTCTTGGCTAGTGTATTTAGAAATTTACTCCCCATTTTTGTGTATATCATAAAGGTTGGTATACTTTAACATTTCCACCATTCTTTCATTCTGCTCAGACTAGCCCTGTAACAGTGCTTAAACAGTCTGTCGCTTATTAGGAACGCCAAAATATTTAATAAATCTTCTAAGAAGTATTGGTTAGTTAATAGTGTGTGGCAGGCTTCACACATAAGACGATGTTCTTTTCTTATGATATGGACATGAGTCAAATGCATGTGGCCTATTCTCATCCTTGTTAAAAAGAAAAAAAAATACCTCTTCAGGTCTATTAACTCTGAAGAAACCACATATAATACAAACCACAAATATCAACAGACGAGTTTACAATATTAAAAGTCCGTCACGCAGGAGCTGCATAACTAAGCACTTTCCTCAGAATTTGGGTAGTGTAGACTGCTTTCCAGAACAATTTGCTTAAAATATCCTACATAAATAAAATAACATGAATAGTTCTCTTTTAAATTTGTAATGAGTAACTGATCAATTACTAATTTGTTTCCAGAGTTACGTTTACACATGGTACCTATTACACTACGTAATAAATACAAAAAAAACTCATATTATCGTATTTTGATCTAATGCAGGAACAGGACACAGTCACTCTAGTGGTAGAAAGCGCTCCTTGCGGCGGCTTTGTGAACCTACGTCTGGCTTTCTATTAAAATATATTACAAATTAAACCCCCGCTTTCCGATTGACCGATTCAGCTCATTTTTACAACACTTCTTTCTCATGAGTTACCCACGACGTTCGTTACAATACAGCAGAAATTACGACCGGTATGAGTATATTAGGAATTTCCGGAAGGGTCCGGAGTTAACCCCCCCTTCTAATGAACCAATTTAGTTTATTTTTACAACACATATTTACCTGTAGATTACCACTACGAATACCGAGTTTCGTTGAAATATACCAAAAATCACGGCTGTTAGTGGCGAATTGGTATTGTGGGTCCGGAGTAAACCCCCCCCCCCTAATGAACCGATTTAGTTTATTTTTACAACACATATTTATCTGTGGATTAGCACTACGAATACCGAGTTTCGTCGAAATATACCAAAAATCACAGCTGGTAGTGGCGAATTGGTATTGTGGGTCCGAAGTAAACCCCCCCCCCCCTTCTAATGAACCGTTTTAGTTCATTTTTATATCTCACTTTTCTCTCTATATTACCACTACGAATACCAAGTTTCGTTGAAATATAACAAATATTACGGCTGACATAGTCAAATTAGTGTTTTGGGTTCGGGGTAAACCCCCCCTTCTGATGGACCGACTTTGGTGGTTAACGAACTCGTTCAATCGTTTGCTAATTGAATGCTATATACCAAGTTTCGTGACGAAAAAACAAAAACTCTGGCCGCTATCGTGTTAACAGACACACACACATATATATATATATATATATATATATATATATATATATATATATATATATATATGATTGATTTGTGAGACGGCTTCTTTCTCCAGCGGTGTTCTTCCTCTCCTTTCCGCAATATTTCGTCGGGTTCATCTCCGACTTCTTCAGGCTGCTATGTGTCGTCCTCGGTGGTTGTCAAGGGAATGATTTTTCTTCTTTTTTTTTCTTTTTTTTTCCTAAACCTCACTTTAGAGAAAAAGATAAATAAAAAGCATGCAAGGAAGGGCATGATGAAAACGAAAAGTGAAAGAAAAACGTGCAGGAACGCAAAGAAAAACTAAGGACCTCGAACGCCACAGGCGTGCGTAAGGGCCACAGGTAGAGGGAGGATGAGGGAGGAGGTGTCCTTATTCTGCAAAATGCACTTGAAGGCGGTAAGTAAAGGAGAAAAAAGGTATAGGATTCCCAAAAGGGAGGTATGTGTAATGTGCTGTGTGGGGCACAGCGATAGAGGAGGAGGTAAAACGAAAGATAGTCGGAGAGTAGAAGAAAGAAGAAAGGGGAAGAAGGTCAGTTAAACTGTCTTAAGTGTCATGTGTCAGTGTAACTTGTGTTTGTTGGATTGTTCCTAGCGTGTTCTAAAATGTGTTATGTTCTAGTACGTCTACTAGTCGTCGTGTGAACTCTGTTGGTCCTTGCCAGCGTCCTAGTCGTCCAGGTGGTGTGATGTCGTTAAAAAGTGGATTGTCATGGTACTTAAGTCCGTCAAAGAATTTGATGTGACGTCGTTTTATGAATTCTGAAACTGTGGGGAGTTCTAAGAGTGTGTGTAGGTCTGGGGCTTTGAGTTTATTGTGTGAGGTGCTCCGTGTGATTGTTTTGAGTATTCGGTTCTGAAAAGATTGTAGTGTTCTGAGTATGGTGGGGTTCAGAAACCGAAAGAGTGGTGTGCCGTATAAAAGTGCCGGTCGTAAGACTCCTTTGTATTTGAGTAGTTTCAGTCTGAGTGAGAGGTTTGATGAGTTGAGTAGGTGACCAAGAGAGCGGGCTTTCGTCCTGACAAGCTTTAGCTTCTTGGTAAAGTGTGTGTGAAAACTGAGGTGTGTACCTAAGTGTATCCCCAAGTAATTGATGTGTCTTTTTAACTTGTTTCTTTTGTTTCTAACCGTGAAATACTTGGGGCGTGCTCGTGTTGAATTGCCATGAAAGGCGAAGAGTAGTGCGTCTGTCTTGGTCGGGTTAACTGTGATGTGTATTCGTCGCAGTTCGTCTACTACGTCTGCGCAAACCTCTTCAGCTTGTTTTAATGCCTTTGAATGTGACATGGATGTGCTGTGTATCGCGATATCGTCGGCATATGCGGCTATTTTTGTGTTTGGGTACTGTTCACCGACGATTTCTGATGTGTAGATGGAAAAGAGTGTGGGTGCGAGTACTGACCCCTGTGGTACACCGCAGGGGATTGGGTGTGTGCTGGAGAGGCTTGCCCCTACCCTAACCGTCATAGTACGTCCGTATAGGAAAGAGTGTATTGTGTTATAGAGTTGTTCTGGACAACCGTACGTTCTGAGTTCCTGCATAAGTATATTATGTGAAACTGAGTCAAAAGCTTTCGTACAGTCAATCGATATGAGTGCTGTAGTCCGGTTCATGAGCATGTTGTTTGTGATATGTGATTGGAGCCTTACTAGCTGGTGTTCTGAACTGTGTGCAGGGCGGAAGCCGAACTGCTCAGCAGGGATAATATGCTCCTCTGCGCAAAAGTCTTTAAGATATCTCAGTATTATCTTTTCATATACTTTTGATAAATGAGGCAGTAGGCTAATTGGTCTGTAGTGTTCAGGTGTGTCGCCCTTTTTGTTGGGTTTGAGTAGTGGTGTGATTATAGCGTGTCTCCAGTGTTCGGGGAAGTGTCTGAGGCGGAGGCATGTGTTATAGATGTGTACAAGATAGTGTAGTCCTTTTCTCGGTAACTGTTTAAGTAAAATGTACTGAAGTCTGTCATGTCCTGGGGATTTATTCCCTCGTGTCTGTCTGAGTATGGCTGTCAGCTGTTTCGGTGAGACGTACATGTAATTGTCTTGTGGTGTAAGTCTGTATTCAGGTGTACGGTCTTTGTTGCGAGTTTGAGCGTCTTGTGTGTAGTAAGTAGCGAGTATGTCCGCCTGGTCTTTTTCGTCTAGTAGCGTATCTTGTCTGTGTATTTTTACTGTGTTGGTCTTTTGCGTGCGTGTTCGTATGAGCCTCCAGAATTGCCTAAAATCACCATGTGTCTGCCTGAGTTTCTCATGCCACATGGACGTCTTCCATTGTGACATGAGTGTGCGTATTTGTGTAGTGAGTGAGTTTAGTGCAGTTTTATAATGTCTATCTCGTGTTCTGTACCAGATGTTTTTGATGTTGTTTCTTTGCTTAATGAGTGTGAGAATGTGTTGTGGTGGTTTCCTAAGATTTGGAGGTGCTGGCGCGAACTTAGGAATGCTCGAGTCGGCCGCGAAGGTGATTGTGTCTGTGAACTGTTTAATGGCCTCATCGAGAATTTGTGTGTCGTGTATGGGTGTGATAGGGGGGGTGTGTTCGTGTATGAGGTGTTTGTATTTGTGCCAGTCTGCCTTACTGTAGTGGTAGTTTGTGGCTGTGGGTGTGGGTATGTGCCCGTGTAGTTCGTATAAGACCGGCCTGTGGTCTGATGTAATAAAATCGAGTGCAGTGCACGCGGTTATTACGTGTGGTTGTCGCGTAACTAACAAGTCAATCGTTGAAGTCATGCTGGGATCTGCAAAGTGTCTGAATGTGTGTGTGCCTGGGTGTATGACTGTCAGGTGGTATTTAGTCAATTTAGTCCCTGCGGGGTTGTTTTTCGTATTATGCCAGGCAGTATGTGTCGTCTGTCTGTCGAAGTTTCTGAAAGGAGAAGTCCCAGTCGTGAAAGTCGTCCTCTCGGTCTCCGATAGTATGCGGTCAGTTTGTACGCCTTGTTCAGTTTAACTATGATTGTCAGAACAAAATTGTATTCGTCTGGGTCTATGATTGGGTCTATCCGTTGGTAGCGTGTACCGTGTCGAAGGCCGATGGCGACTCCACCGGCTAGTGTATTGTCCATGTCATGCCGGAGAAGTGTATAGCCCTGGAAGTGTGCGTAACTACCTCTGGTCAGTCGTGTGTCGGTTAGTATGAATACAGTGGGCTGTATTTGTCGTAGAAGTAAGTCCACGTCTTGTAGTTTTGGAGTTAGTCCTTTCGTGTTTAAATTGAGTATAGTGTGTCTGGTCATTTTGTTATCAGTTTTGTCATAAGTTCTACTAATGTTTGTATCATTCACATCATGTCGGTCATGGTGTTTGTCAGTCGTTCGACCCATGCGGGTGTACTGTCACTGGTATGTTGTTGTGGTGCGATGGGTGTTGGTATTTGGTAGATAGGTGGTGTAGGTGGGGTGGGAAGTAGAGCTGGTCTGGTGTTTTGTGTGCGTTGGGTAAGTGGTTGTGTCGGTGGTGGTGGTGGAGGGGGAAGCTGTGTAGTGTGGCCAGTGAAGGCATTAGAGTAGCTGAATGTTGGGTCAACTGTCCTATATGTTCGTGTTGGTGTGTTGTTTGCCGGGGGGCCTACTGTTGTTTGTCGGGCTTTTCGGCTCTTCTCAAGAAGGTCGAGCCGGGTTGGGCATTGCCTGTAAGAGGCGGGGTGCTCTTCCTGACAGTTAGGGCATTTCAGTGAATTGTTTGCTCGATCGCAGTCTTTTGACGCGTGTGATTTGCCGCAACGGACACAACGTTCGCGCAAGTTACAGTTGTTTCTGGTGTGGCCGAAGCGCTGGCACCGGAAACACTGGGAGATGCTGTTTTCTCCCCTATAGGGTTTGATGTATACTATTATTTGATCGATCGATTTGATCGATTTTAGGTGTGAGGGGTTAAACTTGTGATCGAACGTGAGTATGATGGGTGGGATGGGGACCCTAGTTCCGTCGGTCTGGGTCTTGCTCATACGCTTCACTGACACGAGATGTTCAGTGTTGAGCTGCTGTTTTACGCTCTCTAGCGGGTGGTCGATGTCCAGCCCGAGGAGCACGAAGTTTTGGTTCTTTGGGGAGCCCTTAGGAGTAAAGGAGTAGAATTGTGTCTTGTTTGTGGTCAGTTTGGTTTTTATGGTTTCGAAGGTAGTGAGGTCCTGGGCAAAAATTTTGTTCCCGTCTTTACATCTCTGTACAGTGTATTTGGAGATTCCGACATTGTTCAGTGTACGTACGAGGCTGTTAACCTCGGTGTAGTGTGGTGGTAAAATGATTGGTGGTGGCCTAATTTTGTTGAGGGGCTCAAACCTGTTCTGTGTGGTGGTCGGGGCTGGGGAAGTTTTAGTGGGTGGATTTTTGGGCGCCACCTTTCGGTGCTTCCTGCCCTTGCTTGGTTTAACCAGCGTGAAGATTTCACTATCAGTTAGGGGTTCGCTCTCTGAGGAGCTACTTGTGTCAATGGGCCTTTTAGAGGCCGGAGGGAGGCCAGGGAAGTCTGTGGTATTTTCGAGATCCGCGCCCTGCTCCATAGGAGACTCAGGGCCCAGTATGCTGAAGAGACGTTCCATCTCTTCTGTGGTGAAAGTTCTGGTCGAAAGGGCCTTTGTGAGGGTCTCTTGGGTGAGATGTGAGCTAGTAGTGGGTGGTGGTGTGAGTGTTCGTGTCTGGTGGAGGGGAGTGTGGTCATGTGAGAACATGGTGGGGGGTGGGCGTGGCGTAAAGAGGGGGTAAAAGAGAGAGGGGAGAGACTGAGTGGGGGTACCCTGGTGGAGGGGGCCGCCTGCGGTCGTACCTGTACCGACCGACAGACGGGTGGGCAAAGCCCCGGAATGCAGAACCCCTTAGCAATTCCCTTGTGGGTCCGGACCCAACGGCTTGCTTAGAGATCCTGGATGTGCCCCTTACTCTCTTCTTCTGCAACTGCTGCTGGTCCTGGCTGCTACACCAGGCGCTTCTGCTCTTACGAGCTTACTGACCGAGCGGGTGCTCGGGGCCTAGCTTCTTGAGTAGCTGGTCCTACTGGAGATCACTGGAGAGCTGCCGGCGAATGCACAAGAGCTGTGATGAGGTAGAAGAGTTCCAAGTAAGCAGGCGATGAGTTCAGAACAGGAGTTCATGAAGGAATGTTGAATGATTTTTCCCCGGAATTTCCCTCCTTTATAGCCCTGCTTCGTAGACTATGCGGGCCAATGGTGTAGGGGGTCCAATAGGGCTCGAGGGCTGTCTTCGTCGTTCGTCCGTCGTCTGTAGTTCATCAGTGGTCCGTGTGGGGCGCTGGTCTTCAGTCCTTGTTTTCTCCACTGTCTTCTTAAGGATGGGCCGCCAGATGTCCGGGAGGATGAGGCCATCTTCCCTATTGAAGTTCACCGGATGCTTATATATTTCTATGGCTTCTCTAATAAGCCCTCGAGCCCTATTGGCCCACGGACCCCCTACACCATTGGCCCGCATAGTCTACGAAGCAGGGCTATAAAGGAGGGAAATTCCGGGAAAAAATCATTCCCTTGACAACCACCGAGGACGACACATAGCAGCCTGAAGAAGTCGGAGATGAACCCGACGAAATATTGCGGAAAGGAGAGGAAGAATACCGCTGGAGAGAGAAGCCGTCTCACAAATCAATCATTTCAACCCCAGCGAAGTAACTTAAAACAAAACATATATATATATATATATATATATATATATATATATATATATATATGTTATAATTATGCATATATATATATATATATATATATATATATATATATATATATGCTATAATTATGCATATATATATATATATATATATATATATAAATTTCAACGGGGATTAAAGATTTGAAGAAATTTTTCAAAAATTCCGTCATGAGTCCAACCTCAATAGCTACTTTCCTTCGGAGTGCTAAAAACACAATATTAATTAAAAAGGGAAAAAATATTCAGCTGAAAGGGGTTCATAAAATAATATAAAAGTGAAAAAGACACTGTGACGCAAAAGAGCATGTTAGGGCAGAATGAAACAATAATAATTCAACTGCTTTTACACGAATTCCTTCACGAGTCGGGAATATTTTCTCGGCAACAATGTCGACTGCACGAGGATGGTGTAATTTTAACTCCTCTTTCTCCTGAGCTACAAACGCCAAATTTATTATGTACCTCGCCCGAACTCAAGAAAATTTACGTATTTTGATGTTTGCCCAACTCTCCTTGCAGGAAAACAGCTCTAGGGGGTCTTCTTCATGCGGAGGATATACTTTTTCTTCCGGATGAATATAATTAGGTTTATAAGAGAGCACATTCTAGTTACAAGTAGATACATATAAATGGCATATATTTTAATGATGATTATATAATATTTTTTTATTTTTACCAAATAGTGTCCTGAAAATTTTATGTGAGGAATTTAGTGATTCTAAGTATTCGTCAGAAAAGCCAGCATTAATTTACAATACACACATTACGGAAATTGTAAAAAAAAAAAAAAAGTGATAGAAGTGAGCCAAATAATTCATTCTCCTGAAGCAGGTATCGGCAATCTTCGTCATGTTGTGGGCCAAACTATACAGTGCAAAAACGTGCGCGGGGCGCGTTGATGGTTCAAAATAAGTAACATTGGATTTTAAAGCAGTAAACAAACAGGACAAGATGAAATTAAACCAACAGGTACAACATTATAATTAAACCGAGGAATTTGGGATTATTACAAACTACGAAAGTTAAATAGCGACACGAAATCAATGAGACACTTGAGCTTAAGCGTTGATGTATGCCGCCTCACTCCTCTTTGATGGTCGCCGCCACTCGGCTTGCTCGATCACTTGAATCCGCAGGAGCAAGCGACAAACCCCATCTCACTCGATCTTACTCATTTGGAGCGAGGGAAAGTGAATAGTGTAATATTATTTTTTGGGTTTTGCAAAATGTCTCGCACGCTGGATCAAATATTACATCGGATCCAGCTTGCTTGCCGGTTTTTTCCCACACACAGTGTCTCCCAAAAGTAATCGAAGAAACGAAGTTTTGAAATTAAGCTTGTAATTATTTATGAAAAGTGCATTTTTTTTAATAACCCATACGTACCATTCCCAGGGATCAAAATAACCTGAAATTCGCGCGAAATTAGTTATTCGTAACGAAAATAGAAGTAAGAATAGACTAAAACAAAGAATTTACAGGTCACAAAAGTAATCGGAATTTTCGATTGCTACCTATATACCTATATAAATATATACCTCCTCCTGTTTACGGTAGACTCATGGTGTCAATTTTTAGTTCTTTATATGTACTTTAAAATGACATGTAACACATACGCTGTACTTGTGTACCATTCGCTGATGTATAATGTACTGTGAATTCAAAAACTCTAACAGGGAGAATTTACTTCCTATCCGGAGATGAAATTTTTAGAAGCAATGAAATGTTATTCCAATACCTCTAAAACATGTGTTTAAAATTTCCAACCACTTTCACAGTTTAACGTTTATAAATATGAAAATTATTGATAATATTTATGTTTTATTTAAGCTGCCAGTCACCTAAAATATTTTGAGAACAATGTCATTTATTTTTAGATAAATATTCTAAATGGAACTAATTACCACAAATTATTAATGTAAACAATTTTTTTTTTTAAATAAGCTTTGTTATTAAAATAATAAAATCGAAATGTGTTTAAAATATTTGCAATGGTAAAGTTTGGATTTAATTGTACAATTATGAATTAAAAAGCTTTTATATATAAAAATACGTAAAAATAGTCCAAAGCCGCCTTCAGTTTTAAATTATTTTAAAGATTGACACAATATGGCTGTTAAAACACCGGCTAAACACCACTTGGTCTCGTACAACGAAGCTGCAACCGCATTTCATCAAAGTCGGACATTTTTGAACGGCAGGGGAGCGAACAGACACATACATAAATATACATATATGTATATGTATATATATATATATATATATATATATATATATATATATATACAGGGTGTACGCAAAATAAACGGCAAAACTTTGGGAATCTACACAGGATGAAAAAAGTCCTTTGTAATTTTTCTCGTTTTTGCTTCTTTTCCGAGAAAAACGCAATAAACAAAAACACAATTGTGAATAGGCATTCTTTCTTAATGCCTTTATAAAAATAATTAAAAGTATATGTTTTATCTTCTACACCCTCCACTCACTCTTCCAGCCCCACCACCTTCTTTACCCCTGTCTGAAATTGGCTAGACATTAACTATCCATGGCGTTGGATAGAACTTGGTGGGTTGGTATCTTGGCCGGCTCGATCTTCCGACCTCATGTCCTTGAATTTCGTCGCATGGAGACACATTAATGATTTGGTCTACAGGGAGCACATTGGTTCAAGGGAGCACCTCATCCATCGCCTTAGCTAGGCCTAGAAACAGATTACAGCAGAGCAATGCATAAATGCCATCCAGTCTGTCAATATACGAAGTGAAACATTTATTGTTGCAAGAGGCCAACCCTTTTAACAGTTTTTTAATTGATTGTCAGGAATTATTAGAAGAAGAAATTATTATTTTTTTAAATTATGTATGCGTCTAGTGTTAAATGTTAAACTGTTTTAAGAATTGAAAGTTTTTCTGTTCTGTGTTAGCACATTCCTCTGAAGAAAAGTAGCAATTTTAAATAGTTTAACGTGCAGCTTTACTTGCTGTAATTTAATTTTTTCGACCAAGCAGATTTTTCGTTGTTTTGTTTTTTGGGGCGGTAACTGGGTAGAGGGGGTGGAGGATATGGAATATGTGGAAGAAAACATATACTTTTAATGATTCTTATATAGGCGTTATGCAAAAATGCCTATTCACAATTGTGTTTTAATTTTTTGAGTTTTTCTCCGAAAAGAAGCAAAAACGAAAAAGAAATGTCAAAGGACCTTTTCTCTTTCTTTTTTCGTCCTGCATCAAATCCCGAAGTTTTGCCGTTTATTTTGGGGACACCCCCTCTGTATAAACAGTGTCCCCAAAATAAACGGCAAAACTTCGGGAATCGATGCAGGATGGCATTGCTCTCGTTTTTGCTTCGTTTCCAAGAAAAACGCAAAAAAAAAAAAAAAAAAAAAAAAAAAAAAAAAAAAAAAAAAAAAAAAAAAAAAAAAAAATTGAGAAAAGGCATTCTTACATATTGCCTATATAAAAATCATTAAAAGTATATGTTTTATCTTCTAACCCCTCTACCCCCCTCCCACTAAAAAAAGAACAAAAAATCTTCTTGGTCAAAAAAATTAAATGACGGAATGTAAAGGTGCAAGTTCAACATTATAATTAAAAAAATAGCTACTTTTCTTCAAAGGAAAATCATAAAACACAAAAAACTTTTAATTCTTAAAACAATTTAACATTTGACACTGGACGCATACATAAATATAAAATAATAATTTATTCTTCTAATAATTCCTAACAAACCATTTAAAAACTGTTAAAAACGGTGTGTTAAAAATGTTTACAGCGACAAAACTATGACTTACCTTACAATATGACTGAATTACTCGGCGATGGAAGCAAACATATAGATGAGATATTGAACTACCTAAACAAGACCAACTTACGAACCAGATTATAGCATAAATTTAGAAAGGAAGAAGAGTGAAAACAACCCATAGAGATTTGTTTATATATACCATTATTATTTATATAAAAAATATACCATTGTTTATTTATATACAAAAAATAATATAGAATGCATGTGTGTGTGTGTGTGTGTGTGTATGCAGGTGTGTACATGGGTGCATGCATATTTGTATGCATTTTGTATTTATATACTTTGTATTTATATTTGTATGCATTTAATGTATTTATTCTATTACATCTAAATCTGTATAATTTGTTCGTATATCCTACTATTTGTATGATTAAAGAAATAAGTAGAATAGTATTCTCCTATGTCTAGAAGTAGAATAAACTATATAAACATAGTGTAATGTATATTTGTATAATTTGATGTATATATATAATAATGATGATGTATATATTGTTGATGTATGTATGTATGTACATATGTGTAATGTTTGTTCTGAGCAAGTCGCTATAGTTGCGAAAAGCTCATAAAATAAATATAAAAAAAAAAAAAAAAAAACTGTTCAAAGGTTTTGCCCCTTGCAGCAATACAGGCATCACAACGCACATTGACAGACTGGTTGGCATTTGTGCATTGCTCTGCTGTAATCTGTTCCCATGCCCATCTGATGCGATGGATGAGGTGCTCCCTTGTGCCAATGGGCTCCCTGTAGACCAAATCTTTAATGTGGATTTCTTCGCATGGGGGATGAAATCCAACAGCGTGAAGTCGGAAGAACGAGCCGGCCAAGATACCGGCCTACCAGGTCCTATCCAACGCCATGGATGGTTAGTGTCCAACCAATTGTGGACGGCCCTCCCGTAGTGGGCTAGATTAAGACCCAGCTTCCCAATCTTCGTGACTAAAGTACTCCCTCCAAGAACACCGAAAGTTTATTATCGAGGAATGTGTGGAAAGACTCTGCGTCAAGTCGAGGGATCATAAAGGTGAGGGAATGTGTGGAAAGACTCTGCGTCAAGTCGAGGGATCAACAAATGGAGACCTATTATTTCATTATTCCACAAAAAATCTGAGACATACTCACTCCTATATTTTGGGGTCGGGGAGGGAGATTTCACGTTTCAGATCCCGTAGATCACGTATATGACGGTTGTTGAAATTTATATATATATATATATATATATATATATATATATATATATATATATATATATATATATATATATACATACATATATTTCTCTGTTCGCTCTCCCACTGGCTCAAAAATGGTCCGATTTTGATGAAATTTCATACAATAATCGTTCGTCTAACTTGAAAGGTCAAGTTCGTTAACCAGCAGAATCTGTCCGCCGGAACATGGTTACTCGAACATGGTTCTGCACAACTGTGGAATTCCTACCAACTGGAGGATCATCAATAGTATTTTCTATACATAACTTTAAGCTAGGTATCATAGCATGAGCCCTAACTAATACCTGCGAGTTTTCACTCCACCGGATTGTACACAGTTTTAGTAGACAAAGATTAATTCCAGAAACTTCGCTGAATTTAGCTCTTTGATGGGAAATCTTTAAATAAAAAAAACTCGTGACATGGTTTCCAAATTCGTGACTTTTTCGCGCCCTATTATTGTCAATTTAAAGATTTTTAATCCTTTTCATCTCTTTGGTACCTTCCTAAATAGTATTTGTGTTCACTTTGAGGTAGCATTGGCATCAGAAAAAAACAGTTATGGTGGTAAGTTAAACCTGACCATTCGAAAGCTTATTAAATTCAGTAGAAAAAAGAGTCTGATGTAATTTTCGATGACAAAATTTCAAATGGAGAAATAAGTGACTAAATTTAATTTTTTTTATTATTTTTTTTTAAGTTTTAGTTTCGATGCATTGACTGGTTCTTTTTGTATGATTTATTCCGTTTTTTATTACTTGTTGTTTTTTAAATTGATTTTAGCACTAATATTGATTTTCTAATAAAACAAGATAAGTAAAATGAGAAACAATTTTTGTTGTTTGTAATAAAGCTTACCATGCGGAATTCCAAGATGCCGAGTATTTCCCACTACTGTATGTTTTTTCCCCTGATTGCTTCAGTTTAGTTGTCTTTTAAAAATAAAATGGATGTTTTAGCAAAAGAAGGTAACTAAATCACAAACATATTTATAGTAGTGTTTTCCTGGAGGGAAATCGAGGGAGTAATTTCCGCTTAGGATAGTGTCTATTTCCTGTTGTAGCGCCTGCTTACATCTCTTTGCGAATTCATTTTACATATTTTGACATTTTTCACGAAAGATCAAAACAAAACATTAGCTCTTTCAATTCTACGTTTTTTAAATTACACTAGTCATAAGAATGGACTAAGACGACGCTGTTCCTGCGAATTAGAATTTTAATTGGATAACCTATTTTGTACTCCAATAGGTTGTAACATTATTGAGCAATCATTTATAAAAATGCTATAACTTTTTTTAAAATGAATGTCTGACAATTTCTTCTAACAAACCCATTTCCCCTGAACAGAAATCCACTGATGAAGAAGAGGGGGGGGGGATAACCTATAGAGTGGGTTCCAATGTCGAGACCCCTCTTCAGTGCTTTTGCAGATTAAATCTGTCTAAAACTACCTGCTTCTATCCGACGAAACATCACAATATACTTTATGTTTTTCAAGAGAATTTTTGTTTCAGGGTCTCCAAAACAACGAATTGAGTTTATTATACTTTTCCCCCAAGTTCTACTTTCATCCGAACTATAATATACATTTTTAAGCGCGGTTCCTCCCTCCCCCATAGGGAGGAACCCCGCTTATAAGGTTGATACAATGAAACAATCCGGAAGTGCCGACAAGAAAATTTCGCGTTTCAGAACCCCTAGAGACCGAAAATAACGGTGGTTCAAATTTGTATATATATATATATATATATATATATATATATTTATTTATATATATATATATATTTGTCTGTTCGCTCATTTCTGGCTTCCCTGATGGTCCGATTTTGATGAAATTTGGTACAAAAATCAGTCGTCCAACTTGAAAGGTCAAGTTCGTTAACCAGCAAAATCCGCCCACTGGAAGATGGCGTTGGGGCAAAATTCGCGCAGAAAAAATCGTAACGCTTACGTTTTTGAGTTCATAAGCTTGTAAGTACTCTTTTTATAGGCTTCTTGGGCGAGGAAAACGAATGGAACCATTTTCAAGGCGATAGCTTTATCCGTTTTCGAGAAAATGGGAAAAATAGTTTTTGAATACCGTTTTTGGTTTGGGTACTTAGAATCACGGGATTCAGTTGAAACATTATCTGCATGTTCTACTTTCATTAAAACTAATATGTAGAAAGTTATGTTACGTTTGGAGTTAAGGAAGGGTTAGAATAAAATATTTTATGAACAGACATGAAAAGTTTTGGTAACTTTGTATACTTTCCTTAATATCTCGAAAAAGGTTGAGAATCTTGTGAAACAAAAGATTACCATTAGAATGCTTACTAAATGCTCTACAAAAAAGGTTCTAATGAAAGTTTTGATTAGGCGATGTCAATCGGAGAAATAAGTGCTTAAAACTTTAAAGTAATTGATTTCGCTTATTCGAACTGTTTTTTTTTGTCTTTGATTTTGGTACTTAGAATCATGGGCTTCAGTTGAAACATTTTCTCCATGTTTGAATTTTATCAAAACTAATATGTTGAAAATTTGGCTACGTTTGGAGTAAAGGAAGGATTAAAATAAAATATTTCATTTTTAGACATGAAAAGTTTTGGGAACTTCGTATATTTTCATTAATATCACGAAAACGGTTTGGAATCTTGGCAAGTAAAAGATTACCATTCGAAAGGTTACTAAATTTTCTACAAAAAATGTTGTGAAGACATTTGCGATGGGATGGTCATATTTGGAGAAATAAGTGCTTAAAACATAGGTAATTTCGTTCATTTGAACGAATCTTTTTGTGTGTTTCCTACAGTTTTTTTTTCACTGCTCGTTATTTTTGTTATTGCTTATAGTAGTCAAATGTATTAGTCAATAAAACAGGATACGTATATATAGAAACAATATTTTGTTTCAACGGTATCTTGGAATTCGAAGATGCCCTATGAATATCTAGATGCCTGTACTGGTGTTGATTTCGTTCTTTAGAATTGTTTTTGGTATTCCCTATTTTCAGAAGTTTTTATCTATTTATTAATTTTTTTTTTAAATTCATTGAACGAAATCATATGAATTCGAAGGTGAGGAGCTAGGAGGCTTAGGCTGGGGGGCGTTTTCCCTGTCCCCAGGTACTCTCGTCTCCCTGTGTACCCTCGTCATCTTCAAGTCTTTGTCTAGAGTCATAAAGATAAGCCTCCAAACAACTTTAGGAATGTAGGATTTCTAATTTTTGCCAGTATCAGAACAGCCGCTCTTTACATACCACAGTGGTACAGACGTACCGGTCTATACTAGTTGCACTCCACACGGTGGTAGTACTTGGTGTATGCCACAGCGGATCGCTCATTATAACCTTATTTTATACGTATTAAATAGGTACCTAAAAAAAGTTTATTTGTGTATAAGTGTTGCGTTATTGGGATTAGAATAAAATATTTTATTAACAGACATGAAATACTTCGGAATCTTTGTATATTGTCCTTAATTTTTTTTTCTTTTATGGTGTATCGAAATCTGAGTCATTAGCACCATTTTTTCCTTATGAGCTTATATAATACTTAGATTTAGCTAGCAACAATATTTTACACCGCAATTAAAGTGATTTGCTCTTCTTATAAACATAATATTTATATTATAATATAAACATAATACATTAATTTGTCTGACAAAAAAAAAGTCCGACCCGCAGGAACTGCTTCATCTTAGCGCGGTTCCGTTCTTATCTCAAGTGCGATTAGTGAAGGAATATAGCAGCTATCGGTAGGTATTAGCACCATTTTTCCCCCTTAATATCTTCAAAACAGTTAAGAAATCGTGGGAAGTACGATTTAACCATTCAAAAGCTTACTAAATTCTCTAAAAAAAAAGATTCTGAAGCAAATTTCGATGGGGCAATGTCAGTCGGAGAAGTAAGTGCTTAAAACTACGAAAGTGTTAGTTTTGTTATTTTAAACGGGTTTTTGTCACTGTTTACCTCACTTTTGTTTTTTAAGTTTATTTAACGGTGGAATGAGTATTTCATTAAAGCTGAGAAAATAAGAATAATATTGGTAATATAGTTTTCCTAGAGTGAGCGTCGCGATGACGGGAGAGTCCCATCCGTTTAGAAAACTGTCAGTTTCCATATGTGGCTCTTCAAGCTTCCTTCTCTTTGTGATTTTATTTTATATTTTTAACGACAGATCAAAACCTACCGATAGCTGCTACTATTCCTTTACTAATCGCACTTCGGATAAGAACGGAACCGCGCTAAGATGATGCAGTTCCTGCGAGTCGGACTTTATTACTTTAGGATTACTATAAAAAAAAAAGAAATACAAAAAAAAAAAAAAAATTTCAACAGATATTTGCACCTAACGTGGAAGATTTGGACTTTACGTATACTCCCATGAATATATCGAAGAAAGTCAGGAATCTTTTGTATGCTAAATAAATTTCCTACAAAGTAGGTTCTGTCGTAAATTTCGATAGGACCACATCAGACGGAGAAAACGGTGCTTGAAGTTTCAAAAGTCATTCCTTCCTTGAAAATAACCATTAATAATTTCTATACTTTTCCCAAGTACATCAGATAAAATCATCATTTGGAAACACCACTGATGGTCTGGCAGCCAAATAGAAACGTCTATTCTGTTTGGAATTCCAATTCTTTGATGATTTGATTATCACAGTACACCAGGGTGTTTACTGATTTTGAGAAAGCCAATTTCATGACTTTTTCTTGACATTTTCATGACTTGTTTTTAAATTTCAGAAAATAATTTCACTTAAAAAAATCCTTAACTTTTAGGTTAAAATTTAAATTTAAAAGGTTCTTCTGAATTGAAGTAGTAAAAGCTGGCAGTAATAAATAAGAGCAACAAAACTGAATGAAAATAAAATATAGATCCTTCCTCTCTGAGACGCAGGCTTTGCGAGCCCTTAGCTGAAATTGAGGGTTGGGATCTGCTGATAATCCTGCTGCAAGCATTGTCTCTTATTCCTGGGGGTATTCCTACCCCTTCTGTAGAATCCTTTTTCCCCGACAATCGGACGAAGGACATGGCTGTTTCCTTGATGAAAAGGGGTTACTCCTATAGTACACATTTCAATCCTTTACCAAAATACTCATTTTCTCCATCTATCTTATTGATCCTGTCTTCTTCTACGACTATTTACATTAGTCTCTCGTGTTTCTTGGTTGAAGATATAATTTCCTTTAATCTGTGTACAGGGTGTCTACTGCACGAAAATGTCTCGAAATTGAAAAAAGGAAAAGAAAATCACAAAAAAGTCATAAATTTTGAAACCATGTCAAGAAATGTCAGTTTTACCGGAGTCTAATATAATCCCGGGGCTTCCGTGCATTCGTAATTATCGCTGTTTTCCTACTGTGTCTTAATTCTATCTGCCTCCTCACCCCCTGTTAAATTACTTATTTGTAGTATTTATTCATCAATTATTCATTATTTAAATATATTTTCATTTTTCAATATTCTTATTCAGAGTTTTTCATGCAGTCTTAAATATTAAGATTGTGCACACTTTAATTTACTAAATTATGTACATTGAAAATAAATATTTAGTAGTAACGTGTTTAGAAATTTTGAATTATTCTATTATTGTTCAATATTTTTGAGGCTGCTAATTTTATACTAATTCTACAATTTTCTTTTTGTTTCTTCACTTTTAAAATTAATTTAACTATCCTCCAAATGACGTACATTTTATAAAGTTTTAGTATTATTTTTAAATGTATGTAAAATTCTAAGTTTATAGATATCACGGCAATTCGGTAATCAATGTAATGTTCCTAATAATTTTAACCTAAAAGTTAAGGATTTTTTAAGTGAAATTATTTTCTGAAATTTACAAAACAAGTCATGAAAATGTCAAGAAAAAGTCATGAAATTGGCTTTCTCAAAATCAGTAAACACCCTGGTGTACTGTGATAATCAAATCATCAAAGAATTGGAATTCCAAACAGAATAGACGTTTCTATTTGGCTGCCAGACCATCAGTGGTGTTTCCAAATGATGATTTTATCTGATGTACTTGGGAAAAGTATAGAAATTATTAATGGTTATTTTCAAGGAAGGAATGACTTTTGAAACTTCAAGCACCGTTTTCTCCGTCTGATGTGGTCCTATCGAAATTTACGACAGAACCTACTTTGTTACTTCTCATTCTTGTATTAAACCCGAAAATAAACAATGTGAATACAAGTAACCAGTCTTGTTCGAGCATTTGCTTAAATTTGGTACGCATACAACTATTCCTGAACGAGAAATAGTGATTAACAAATTTAAAATGGACAAAACAACATGAAATCACCTCTATTATATATGCGACTATTCAAAATATTATTGAACGTTTTAAAAAAGCAAACAGAATAATAAGAAAATCTAGAGTCATTACAAAAGAAACGTTTTACTGGCAATGACAAACAGTGGATTATGTGCCAAATAAAAAATAATTCAAAATTAAGTGCTGCAAACAAGACTACATTAGTTAAAACCCGTTTAAATAAAACGGTGTGTGCTGAAACCATTCAAAGAATTTTAAAAAATAAAGGCAATACAATGGTAGAGTTCCAAGGCAAAATTCTTACGTCAACGAGAAATATAAAAAGATGCAAATTATTTAAAGAAGAGATGGACTTCTGGAGAACTGTTTTGTTTTTGTATAAGTCAAAATTCACTTTTTGGCCCTGACAGAACAAATTTCGACTGAAGAAAGGCACATCAAGGGCTCCATGGGGATAATCTTCTCCTGAACATCAACCATAGAGGTCATTATGTTATGGTTTGGGGGAGTATGTCTGCTTCGGCGATAGGATACCATCATTTTATTGAGAAATCAATGGAGAAACATTAATCCTGTGACATCCTGAAGAAAAAATTGCAACCAGGTTCGGAATAATAAATTATTTTGCTTTTTATAGACATAACGATCCCAAGCATTCTTCTTATCTCGCAAGAGAATGGGTTCGCAAAATATCTCCAAAACTATAAAATCACCCCTCCAATCACTAGACCTCAACGTCATAGAGAACTTATGAAGTTAATTAGAAACAGAACTGAGGAAACATAAAATATCCAACGAAGGATATCTCATAAAGATGCGTCAAGAAAAATGGGAGAAGATATGTATACCTTGCACAGAAAAGCTTGTCCAATTCATGCCCAATGGTTTGAATGCGATAAATAATAATAAAGGATTACCAAAAAA
>OX328125.1:59140348-59190253 GCA_946811695.1 Gonocerus acuteangulatus
TTTTCGAGGAAGCGGATTAGGAGGGGTTTTTGTTTCGGTTGTTTGAGTACGTATTTGTTTATATAAGGGTTGTTTAAAAACCTCTTAACACATGGGGTGTTCAAAAGTTTTTGATCTTACAATAGATTTAAGACAAATCATCTGGCGTCGATAATCCAACGAAGGTTCTCCAGATTCGGAATAAAAGCTACTTATTGGACTCGACCTGAAAGCTCCTGTTGCAAGTCTTATACCTGTGTTGTGTATTAAATTTATATAGGTATACATTATTCTTTGTTTGCAGTTATATGTTTTCTGTAGTTATCTCATGCAATACTTTGTGTAGTTATCACATGCAACAAATATAAAGCAGGATTGAATTACCTATAAAAATAAAGCTATAATAACCAAACCTCATCATTAGAACTATGAGATTATTTATCTAAAACAACTGACCTTATACAGAAATGTTTCCATCGTTCTGGGAAGATATATTTAACTTTGACAGTATACAATGAAGTTAGAAAATTTACACTTGTAACTGTCGACTGTACCATGTAGAGTGTACCTAGGGTCTTTGACATTGTGTGCCCTATGCCTTTCTGGCAAGAAAACATCCAGTTATTATAATGTAAATAAATTTAATAATAACAGACCGTTTACTGGCTTGTACATCATTTCAACCTCCTCCCCCCCCCCCAAGCTTCAATAAGGAAAATACATCAGAGGAAATCCTGCGTTATTAATCGCCTGCAGTAATACGATGCGCACTGGAGCAACATACCCATAGTGTCGCTAAGAAAATGAATAAATACTTGTGGTGGAAATCCGTTGTTTGATGCAAAACCACCACCGCACGGTCAAATTAATCTTAAGATATGAAAATTAGTTGCTAACTTTTTTCTATAATGCACAAGAAGGAATTTTATAACAAAGCACTCAGAGGAAGTTTTACTCTATGAGCAAGGGAAATTCTTTAATTCTAGGACAAAATACGAAGGAATTTATATTAGAATAAAGAAATCTGAGAAAACCTGCTTTTTGAAAGGTACACAGAGGGAAGAGTCTTAATAATTTATACAGGAGTCAAAATAAACAGGAACGTGAAATGATTAAATGTTTGTAAGGTTACATTCTTTATATGGTTTCTCATCATCAAGTAGAGGAAATAATTTCTAATAATGACATGGTATAACATATATATTTGTAAACTTAAAAATGTATAATTTAAATTCCTACATTTCAGGAATACACGAATGGCAGAAAACAGGCCAACACTTTTCTATCCAGGATTCAAAAATAACCCTTTGTAAAACCCTATAGAATATGAATATACCCCAGGTATTATAGAATATGAACTTTGTGAGGTTATAAAATAAAACATGGGCCTGAAAAATAAGAGAGTTTATTTTCAAGTTAAAAATAAGATTAATCGGCCTTAGAAGAGTGGAATGGAGTCCACCTTACAGGGTTACACATATGCTTAATAATACCATCGACAAAATGTCAGGTCTAAACCTTATTTACAGTTTCCCTGAAAAGTAGAGCTTTCTCCCGGAGTTTATTAAAGAATTGTACTTTTTCTTCTAAAAATATCACAAGCTGCTGAGAAAATTCTTTCTTATCATACTCAGGCTGCCTCATTGTGGACATTAGCTCCATTTCAGAGACACTCCATTCTAGACTCTTTTCTCTCCATTCTCTCATCAGTGTAACGATTTCATCCTCCAGGCATTTATTGGCATAGTTTGTGACTGCTGGGCATTGAAGACTATCATCTTCGTCAAGTGACATGTTTTCTTCATAATCTTCATTTGGACCACTATCTTGGCAGTTGGCGTCATCAGAAATCTCTCCTGCAGGAGTTGTGTCATCAGTGACGTCGTTAGAAGTACTCAGCTCTTTGACTCTATCAGCGTATCGTAAGGTGTTAAGAGAATGTTCGCACGATTTAATACCAGGGCTGATCATAGCGATCATACAAGTCTTGCTGTTTTCTCCTATGAACGAATCCCTCAGGACTTGAGTGAGTTTGTTCCCACGAAAAGGCAAATGTGCACCTTTGCGGCCTAATGCTCTTATGCACTCTTTCAGTGCTAAAAGCGATTTGTTAATTTCTGCGCCTTCCATTCTGGTTACTCGATCTCCTGAACCGTTGTCCGCACCTCTCTCGTTGCCTGCAAGATCTATAAGGGACAGCTTTCCATGAATGCGGCTATAGCGATCTCGAAGTGTAATCTGAAAGACAGCATGAGACCTCGAAGAATTAGCATTAGCAGCAGTTCGTCCTGATGTTCTTGTTTGATTTCCCACCGAAATAAGCTTTAAGACTTCATCTACGGAGTTCACTGCTCTTTCAGTCAAACCAACTACTTGTACCTGTTTGTTACCGTCCTCTAGAACTCTGAGCTTTGTTTTATCTGCCAGCAAGTCGAAAACCTGGCTTGCATAAATTTCGAAATAACTTGCAGTAACAGTTAATCTCATGTAGCTATATTTTGGAGAGTTTAATGTTTCAAATACATCAATAGCAGCCATGGCATATATACCTTTTTTGTGATCTTGAGATTTTCCTAAAATACGCCCTCCCATGGTGTGAGTCTTCCCACTGCCAGTCTGACCGTAGGCAAAACACGTTGCCATCCCACCTTCGAAGGCATTTTCAACCAACGGTTTAGCAGTAAATTGATAAACAACTTCATTGGAACAGAATTCATCAAACGCATAATCAAATCTGAATTCTTGGTTATCCAAATACTTCGTCAAGTCTACTTTGTGTTTCGGCTCGTGTACAATGATCAAGTCCTTCCGAGCTACTGTGATAACATCTACTTCGTTTCTTGACAGTTCCCTTTTATTTAGTGGCCTTTTCCTGACACAGACTGTAATAAGGTTCTGTTTCACAGGGTCTGTATCCTTCAAAGGTTTCATGTCCAATGTAGATCTATAATCTTCAATCATTGTACTGAACTGCCAATTTGGATTTCCTTGCATTGATAACCTCAAAGCGATACCTTCTTCTTTTCTTTCTGCTTGAAAAGATCTTCTTTCTTCCCTTAATTTTTTCATTCTTTCTACTTCTTTCACAACGTTGCTTCGACGAGAAAGGTTTTCGTTTAATTTACCAGCTGATTTAAAGTTTCCCTGAGAAAAGTTTTCAATTTTTTTAAAGTTTTCTATAGTTGATTTTAAAGGTTTTTGTGCTACACTATTGAAACCAGTGTCAGCTGATTGTGAGTTTAATGTCAACCTAGGAAGCTTAAATCGCAACGAATGATTACTTCTTGCCGTTGGAAGAGACAATTTGGATGCGTTCTTCTGTGGTATTCTCGATAAATTGCTTTCACGATTAGCGGTTTTCAAGGAGATGTGATCTTTATTGAGTGATAATATGATATCAAAGTCTATTTCCTTACCCTTGACGTCGCCATTTTCAAGCCACTCTACCGTTGCACTCCTCGACGTCTTGTTGACACCGGAAATCACTGCGGTCTGTATCCGACCATCTGTACGTCTGATCTTGATATAGATGCCAGACCTTATGCAGTTCTCATTCGCCATTGAGTCATTACAGTCTTTGATGTAGAAAATTAATTCAATTTATAATTCACAATTTAAATAAAAGAAGTTACGAATGTCTTTTATAAATTAGGTTAAAATCAATTATTGCCGCTAAAATATTCAGCAAGTATTGATAGATCACATGACATAATGTATATATCCATGTGTGGCTTGCAATTCCAAAATATATATATATGTTGAATTCCAATGGCTCGTCGGAAGGATCGCTAGAGATTTGTTTTTTTACAATAAAGAATAACATTACAGTAAGAAAAATAGGTAAACCTGAAGGAGAGCGTTCTCAACACCGATTTTCTTCAAAGTTTGCACTATAACGTATTTTCATGCACTAAACACGAATCCGTTGAAAAAAATTGTTGTTCTCAACCAGGAAAGAAGTTATTTAAAAAAAAAGTTCACTGTTAGCGGGTTACAAACGACCAAAGGTGCTGTTAGCGGGTTACAAACAACCAAATTTTCTTCAAAATTTGCACTATAACGTATTTTGATGCACTAAACACGAATCCGTTGGAAAAAAAAAGTTGCTCGCAACTAGGAAAGAAGTTATTAAGCACTAAAGTTCACTGTTATGGAGGTTATAAAAGACGGGGTAAACAGCTTATATGTAAACACGCGCCTGCGCAATAGTCCTTAATGACGAAGTGTAATTGAAATTTAGACTCACCTGTGGTAGCTGACTTGGTCGTAAACTGTCGCTTTTGGGCATACGTGCTATGCGTTTCCGCTCGCTCCGCTCGCTCAAGAAAACATCAAAACCCCTAGTCAATCCAACTCGCAGAAATAAAAAGAATTCTATGCCCAAAAGTCGTCCAAGGCAGTCTTCCCTAACCTTCATAACAGTGAACTTTTTTTTAAAATAACTTCTTTCCTGGTTGAGAACAAAAATTTTTTTCAACGGATTCGTGTTTAGTGCATGAAAATACGTTATAGTGCAAACTTTGAAGAAAATCGGTGTTGAGGACGCTCTCCTTCAGGTTTACCGAAAAATATTTACAAAATATGTGAGTAGGCATTTGATATTGTGAATTGAAATAATCGATAAAATAGTGCAGGCTTAGTGTGACCACATATTACCATATATGGTTGAGAAGCCAAGGGGTACAAGTGACGTTATAATCATTTTGAGATATAACTTTTTAAAGTTAAATCTTGTTTGTAAATTCCTTGATAATTGTAAGGCTGTATCATGTTTAAATTATGTTTCTACCAAGCATCAATTGAAATTTCAGTAATATATTTAAAAAAAAATACTAATTTTTAATGTCAATTATCAATTTATAATTATAACATGCATCACTAGTATCCCTTGGCCTCCAAAGCCAAACAATATTGATATTTATTGTCAGGATACATTTTAAGTATAGCTCAATAAAACAATATGGAATGGCAGACAATAAGTATATCGGGTCTCCCCGTGGTCTAGTGGTTAACGCCTTAGACTCTCATGTGGGAGGTGAGGGTTCGAGTCCCTCTGGCGACAGGAATTTTTCTCATCTCAAGGCCCATTGAGAATGTTCCTTGCCTTATCCTAATGGATTACGGCGGTAATAACAGAGTTGTCGGTGCGCGAAGAAGAAAAAAGTATATTGTACAATTAAAGCGATTTTGCTCAAATTATTCAGTCACTGCCCAAAATAAAGCCCCTTTCTTCTTCGAAAGTTTCATGGTCATCATGAACTGGCTCAGCCTCTGCAACTCTTCTGCGTGGCTGTTGTCCTCCTTGATTAGCAAGTAATGTATTGTAGGAACTATGGTTGTATGGAGGAATAAATAGAAGCAACTCTCGCAAGTCCTTGTGTTTTTAACAATATACAACCTGAGCTTAACAGTGTGCTGGCTTTGGTTTTTGCCTCCTACATTGTCACTAGCTGATTGTCGCTGAAAGAGCATTGATAAACGTCAGCAAACCAGACAGTATCTCTTCACAACCTCAATTGGCCTGACCCTCATGGCATATGTACATAGCAGCATTGACAGTCCCTAGGTTGTGTACACAGAAGATGTAAATCTGCAGGTATCATGAATAATAAACATTTGAGTAAGTCAAAACGGGTCATTATTTTTGGGTTGGGTTGGTAGTTTAAGGGCAGAAAACTGCTTGGTCATCTCCGCCCTTGTTGTGTTTGTGCAAGATTAATGTTAGGATGGAGAGTGTTTTCAGTATTGTGTGTTTGAGATAGAGTTGTGTTACTAAAGTTGTATTTGTGAGAATCTAACTTTGGAAAAAAAAGAGAAATTATTGTTGCTATAAACTTGCATGGATATAAGAACCAGATTCACACACACATAAATATACTTGCACTTATATAAATATAGTATTCATATATATGTATAGTGCACAGTACATATATAAATACAGTGCAAATAATAAAAAATATATATAATGTAAACATATATTTTGTTTTATTTTATTTTTTTTATTCATTTTATTTATTTATTTTTTTTTTATTCTTATTTTCTTTTTTTATTTTGATATTTTTTAAAAATATTTTCTTCTTCTTTTTCCTTTTTTCCCCTTCTTTTGTTTAAACTTTTTTTTATATATATATTTTTATTTTTTTTTTCCTCATTTATTTATTTTGATATATACTAGCGATTACACAGTATTTCTCTAGGATCATCGACTTTACTACGTACTAAAACTAACAACTTTCTTATATTATACTAATGCTTACTATTACTATTATACTAATACTTACTATTACTATTATTTATTATTATTGTTAATAAAAAAAAATAATAAAAATAAAAACATACACATACATATACACACATACCTACAAATATTTATCAATTAATTAATATTATATATTTTATAGTAAAAGATATAGCTGCGCCTTTTTTAAAAAATTCCACAACATCAACTGCTTCACAATCATCCCGCAGAGCTTCCGCCAAGTTTCTTGGTATTCCCAGCTGTTTGTTCCCAGTGTCCATTATTTTTGGAAATTATAAAGATCAAATGTTAAAACTGTATTCAAATACTTCTTTAAATTCGCGGTCACTTACCTAACAAAACAATTAAAATAGTGTTTCCCTAAACAGATTTAACTGGAAGTAACATTAAATGATGCAACAGCATTCAAAACTTGGAAACTATAAAGTTTGGTGCAAAAGGAATACAAGTGTCACTTGTTCCCCTCGGCTTCCAAACAAATTTGCTCATTTTTGAAGTACTTGATTTTTTCCCGCTATTTCTCAGCAAATACCAGACATTTACTTATATCCCTTTGACACCAACATTTTGTATGTATTACGTATCCAAAACTTCATTTACCTCTAATTTTTTTGAAATGTCACTTTTACCCCTTGGCTTCTCACCCCGTCATATATATAATAAATAAAGTAAACATAACAATTATTATTAAACACAATAAACGTAGCCCTTAAACCATTCAAGATGACTATTTTTTTTTCGAATACGGTCCCCAGGAGCGATTTTTTTTCTTTCTTTATATTTCATTATTAATAATAATAATAAATTAGAGAAAAGAAAAGCCACCAGAAATTTATCCTGGCTAGAAAAAGGTGTTAACCTATAGGTCCTAAAATTCTTAGTTAATAATCATGGACGTTGAAATTTCAATAAATTAATAATAATGGAGGCCCGGTGGCCGTGATTGTTAAGGCGTGAGCATTTAACACTCTGTGCCACGGGTTCCCACTATGGGGTGGTGGCGTTTCTTTAGAAAAAAGTAAAGGAATCAGCCCTATCCTGGCTTGAAAAGGGTGGTAACCTATAGATAACCCGTCCAAAAATTCTTAGTTAATAATAATAATGTACTCCGGAATGATGTAAACTCTTCCGGAAATTTGTATTCCTAGCAGCGGATTGAGCGCCATTTTCTTTGTTTTCCTGTACTTCACAGATTTTATTAGTTCAAGAAAAATCATATTTCAATGAGTAGTTTACTCAGAATTACTGATAATAGCCCATTACTGTTATTGCACACATGTCCGTATTATAGCCTCAGAAATCAATTGCACTCACGGTGTCTCGAATGGGTTAACAAGAATATTCGGGCCCTTCAAAAAAATATTTATAGGATGCCATTTTTTTGTTGTGATGATTTCAATATGTTTTCAGGACTATTTACAATTCGATGAAAGGTAAATAATGGTACAATATTAACAATTAATGAAAAGTCTTAAATGCATACTTATTTTCAGTAAACAAATAAAATACAAATTTTTTATAACATTGTATGGACACTCCCACCGCCTCTTTTTTATTATCAATTTATATTCCATCCACCCACGCCAAGATAATCCTTAAGAAATTGGATCCATTGTGTACTGTGCCACTGGCAGGGCAAATTAGAAGGAATATCGCTTTTCCATCTCTCGCCCTTCTTCTAACAATAAATATTTCGACTTATTCCACAAATATTTTCTTTCTATCTATCCATTTTATTGATTTAATATTTATATTATAAGCATGTTCCTCGTCTAAAACTGATAACTTCATACAGGACTAAGAGGATTTATAGCCTTAAGTAATAAGAAAAATAAATATGTAATTAGCTTAATGTTTTTTTACATCTCTCTGTTTTTATGCACTCCATTAATTTTCATTTTCCTACCGTATTTTCTTTGTTATTTGTAGAGTGATGAGTTGAGTGAATATTAGTGTTAAAGGGGAAGAGTCCAACTAATCAAATCTTAAAAAGAAACCACTTTAAGAAGTTTAAAAATGCAGACAAGGAATAATAAATAACTTGATCAGAGGGTAAACAAGGCATTAATTAGTTAAAAAAGGGGTCCCAGCAGGAGCTGAAGAACGAGCTTAAACAAAACGGTCCCAATAAAAGAAATTAAAAATCTAGCTTTAATTTTTTTGTAACCAGCTGACTAAAGAAAATCTAATAAATTAAATCTAAACATTCTCTTATAAGGCTCAGGACCAAAATAACGCCCTGAAATATACCATTCATTGTCTGGTGTGGAGGGTTTCATGTGAAAATCCACTCTTAATAGGGAGTTTTGCTAGTTAACGTATTCATCCAATCGTTTATTATTTTGCAATGGTGTTTGCCGAGATTGGGGACCCAAAATAGTAGGCACTATCGTGTTTACAGACACACACACACACACAAGCGCATATATATATATATATATATATATATATATATATAATTTTTTTTTTTTTTGAAACAGGAAAAAACCCATGTTTACCATATTACCATTACGCGAAATCGAGAATCCTAGCAAAAGGAGGATGTTTTGTTTATTTTTGGTCCAGCGCCAGATATTCAAATAGCGACAATATTTCCATTTACAACCCTAGCTACTCAACATAATCAATTGGAGTAGTCTACAATGGAATATATAGGCTTGAACTCCTTTTAGAGTTTCTAAATTGATAATTCATTTATTTTTAAGATGAAATGTTAAAGAAAAAAGGCCTACACGCAGGAGCCCATTTCACGGAAATGTGGTACGTTTACGCCGCATTCCAGAAAATGTCCTTAAATAACTAAATAAATAAAAAATAAACGTAAATAAATAAACAAAATAAAAAGGAAAAGACATAAGCGGTATTCTTCTAGAAAAGAGTGGGTAACCTGTAGATTATTCGACCTAAAAGTGGACGTTAATATTTATATAAAACAAATATTTATGAATCCTCCAGCTGGTTAACGAACTCGTCCAATCGTTTTGGGAATACCTTTTCTCAAGTTTTGTTGCGAAGAAATATACACACTCACACACACACACATATATATATATATATATATATATATATATATATATATATAGATAGATAGATATATATATATATATATATATATATATATATATATATATATATATAGATATATATTCAAATTTTTCCATTTAAAATTCGACCTTTTCTTGTTTGGATCAGAAGAAGACGAATTTGACTTGGAAATACGATATATATATATATATATATAAGGATCAATGAAGATTTGAAAAAAACAAAAAAAAAAAAAAAAAAAAACTCTTTAATTTCATTATATTATTAGGAATTTATAAGATCAATGAAGCGTATATTATTAGGAATCTACAAGAGCGCACCTAACGGTAACAAGCCACTTAGCATCTGTCCAGCAAGGAATGACATTTCGATATAGCTAGATGGAAAAGGTATATTATTAGTCAATTAAAAAGTACTTTCAGAGAATTACCTCTATCTAAAAAAAAAAAACAACCCCGGGCCGAGCGTTGAATTATAGAAACGCTCAACCATGGTAATAAAAGGTTGTGTAGTAGACAACACCATAGTAGAGAACGGTGTGTAGCTGCATGTTGTACAGCATGGTAAGAAAAGGTTTATAGTAGACAATACCATGGTAAGAAAAATGTTGTATAGTAGACAACAACATGGTACAAAAATGTAGTATAGTCGACAAAAAAATGGTAGAAAAGGTTATATAGTAGACAGCAGCAAGGTAAGAAAATGTTTTATAGTGGACAACACCATGGTAAGAAAATGTAGTATAGTAGACAACAGCATAGTAAAAAAGGTTGTATAGCAGTCAACACCATTGTTAGAAAATGTAGTATAGTAGACAACACCATGGTAGAAAAGCTTGTATAGTAGACAACAGTATAGCAGAAAAGGTTTAACAGTAGACAACAGCATGGTAAGAAAAGGTTTATAGTAGACAATACCATGGTAAGAAAAATGTTGTATAGTAGACAACAACATGGTACAAAAATGTAGTATAGTCGACAAAAAAATGGTAGAAAAGGTTATATAGTAGACAGCAGCAAGGTAAGAAAATGTTTTATAGTAGACAACACCATGGTAAGAAAATGTAGTATAGTAGACAACAGCATAGTAAAAAAGGTTGTATAGCAGTCAACACCATTGTTAGAAAATGTAGTATAGTAGACAACACCATGGTAGAAAAGCTTGTATAGTAGACAACAGTATGGCAGAAAAGGTTTAACAGTAGACAACAGCATGGTAAGAAAAGGTTGTATAATACGAGGTAAGAGCCAACGGCCATAGCCACGTTGAATGCACCGGTTCCCATAGATCACCGAAGTTAAGCAGCGTCGGGCGTGGTCAGTACCTGAATGGGTGACCGACCACGTGCTGTTGGCATTAGAAAAGGGTGGCAACCTGTAGATAGCCCGGCGCTAATGGCCAAGATGTAGATGCGCCGTTAAAAAAAAAAAAAAAAAAAAAAAAAAAAAAAAAAAAAAAAAAAAAAAAACGATAAGTTTAGGTCCATAAGTTTCCGGCCTGTCCTGCTTCCCCTCCTTCAAACGTGCCGGGACCTGCACGCCTATTCTGGTCCATGCCTGCTCACTCCATACCCATCGCCCGCACTTCCTCAGTCTTGTCAGTCAGTGTCCAGCCTTGAAGGAAACTCCCCATTTTTACAATGTTCAAACTAGAGTACCGTGCGGTAATTAAATTATTTTGTAAAGAGGGTCTTACTCCTGCGCAAATTAAAGAGCGCTTGGATTGTGTATACGGGCGGTCCTCCCCCTCGTATTCCACAGTGAAAGAATGGGCAAAATTATTTAAGTTAGGGAGAGAAAGTCTAGAAGATGACCCACGTCCCGGTCGCCCATTGGAAGCTGTCACTCCTGAAACAATCTAACTTGTGGAATCTGAATTGCTGTCTGACCGGCGACTAAAAACCAAGGAAATAGCAGCGAGGTTAGGGCTTTCAAAACCACGTGTTTTGAGGATCATCAAAGAACATTTGCATATGAACAAGGTTAGTGCAAGATGGGTTCCAAAAATTCTTTCAGCTGCTCAAAAACAGGAACGAGTTCACTGCTGCAATGAATTTTTACACGAGTATAATGCCGACCCAAGGAATTTTTTGGATTCAATTGTAACTGGGGATGAGACAATGGTTCTATATTATGACCCACTCAGCAACAGAGAGTCCATGGAATGGAGAAGACCAGGAGAAGCGCCTCCTTTAAAGGCAAAAGTCACGCAGTCAACAAAAAAGGTAATGGCTACAATTTGTTGGGACTGTAAAGGAATAATACTGATAGATTTTAAAGAAAGGAATACCACAATGAATGGTGAGTATTATGCAGCCTTACATTACCGGTTACGAGACGCTATTAAAGAGAAGAGGCGAGGGAAGTTAAGCAGAGGCGTCCGCCTCCTTCACGACAATGCCTCTGTCCACACAGCATTGATTTCCAAGGCCGCTGTGAAGGACTCTGAATTCCAAGAAATCTCTCATCCACCCTACAGCCCGGACTTGGCCCCTAGCGATTTCTACCTTTTCTCAAAGTTAAAATCTGACCTTCGTGGAAGGCGATTTAACACTGACGAAGAGCTCTAAGCAGCAGTGGAAGAACATTTTTTTAACAAAGAAGAAAATTATTTTTTTCATGGTATAGAAATGTTGCCAAAGAGTTGTATTAAGTGTGTTGAACTTAGAGGAGAATATATTGAAAAAACGTAAAACCAGTTTTTTTTTTTTTTTCACCTTTCCTTCTATCCCAGGCCGGAAACTTATGGACCTTACTACGTATACTACACCATGGTAAGAATAGTTTGTATATTAGACAACACCATGGTAGAAAAGGTTGTATAGTGGACAACCCATGGGACATGGTAGAAAAGGTTTAACAGTAGACAACACTATGGTAAAAAAAAGCTTCTATAATATATTATACCATGGTAAGAAAAGGTTGTATATTAGACAACACCATGGTAGGAAATATTGGTGGACAATATCATGGCAGAAAGGGTTTTGCAGTATACCACACTATTGTATGAAAAGGTTGTGTAATATACAGCATTACGGTAGAAAAGATTGGAGGTTTTAAGTAGAATGCACTAAAGATAGACATTGGCTTTCATAAGTATTTATTAATAAGTTGATTCCAAAATCTTTGGAGGTTGTACCATTTTCTTTATACTCCTAAAGAATGAAGTGTATAGCCTAGAGACTATTTGGAGTATATTATGCAACAGCTTGTAGACTCAAAGGTCACTTAGCTTGTTCATTATGAACTAACGTAAGAAAATTCTATTCAAGTAAAGTTCAGTCCGGAAGAAAGAAATTTATTTGAAGCTACCTTGAAAGTTATACTCAGGGAGCTGGCATTCAGGATTTATACCAGTGCTTTTTCTTTCTACTTTCTTGGGCCTTTATCATTTTACCTAATTTAAATTTTAGCTAAAAATAAAATGCTTCGGCTGCAAAAATACGACATTGAAAATACTTTAACTGGCGTGTAATGGCTAAGCTGAGAAGATCAATAGATGGCTATTAATCATTTATTTTTTTAAGGGCTTCGAATCCATAGCGATGAGCCTTAATACAGATTATAGAATAGATACTTCATTTACGTTATGCTAACATTTTCCAAATTATATTTGAACTTTAATAAAATATAAATAAATGTATATAAAACACAATGCATTTGGGAATAAATAAAAATAATATGCAAATAAAGAATTACAATTCATTAACTTTTTTCAATTCATTAAGAACACTAAACGTAAAGCGCAAATAATTTTTAAATTAGTAAACATTAAGTACGTTAGCTTAGTAAAATCAGATTCATAGGCTATTAAAATAAACAATTAAAACTTAAAGCACAAGGAGCAGAAGGAAGAATGGCTAGATTTTTTTGTATAAATTACTGTTCTTTAAGTAAGTTAATGTAGTGTAAGTGTAATAAGGGCTAAGTTCAGTGAGATATGTCTGTAAATATTGTGGCATGCGCAAATTGTCTTCCTTATGCAGCATCTCAGTGTGTTTTATCATCGTCAGGACAATGTAACACTGCGAGCATATGCATCTCTCCTGTCTTTCCATTATGTAGGAATGTGTTATTTGTGAGTAGCTTTCAATAACAACTTGAAAAAAAAAACTACATAAGAGAAGCTCCCAATTGACAGTACGAGAAATTAGATATTATTAGCCCAATAATATTTGGATTGTGACACAAGTAGAAGAGTAGAGAATTAACTGCATTTCTGCAGTAATGTGAATCAATAATACATCAAATTTAAGTAACTAATAAAGAGAACAATACGTAAAAACATTTTTAAAAAATAAATAATTAAATAACAATACGTTTGTCATGATATAACAATATGGCGACTATATGTAGATTCGCCATAAAAACATAAAAATAAATAAACACAAAAGATTTTTTCAAGTGTATAATTTTATAGGAATAAGACATTTTTACCTAGGAAAATGTTAAATGTATTTGTGCCTTGAAGCTCGTGAGAAGGGAAGCTGCACAGTTGCAGTATCCAAAAGACAGTATGACTATTATCTCGAGGAAGAAATACTGGTGGAGTTGGTCTCTAGGCCAGTTAGACTTCAGGCGTATTTGGGATATATTGAATGAAATTTTAGATAGAGAATTTCTGATAAATTGTGGTCATTATGGAGAATGAAATTAGAGACAAAAATGGAGCGGCAGTTAAATATAATATAAATTATAACTTCCAATTTTAGAAAAAGCTCCTAATTTAAGAAAGATTAACAAATTATTTAAGGATCAACGATTTTACTTGGAGGAGGTAGCAGATATAATGAGAAGACTCTAACTCATTAAGACTCCGAGCTCGAATAATAATCTGTTATGTTCCCACGCTATTATATAATCATATTATCTTAGTTTCCTTGAAATTGTGAAGAAAACTTTATTTTCTGAGTATTATTAGATCAGACTTTCTTCTTGGAAAATCGGCCCCCTAGTTATCGGGGTGGAGTGATAATTAGGCAGAATATGACGTAAGGAATTTTGATTAATAAGGAAAACAGATTTATAAAGTCAGTATATTTATAATTATTGCATGAAAATAATCGATAAATGTATTTTTATTAGTTATGTTTACATTAACATTTAAGATAAAAACCCTGCAAGAGTTGCGTAACCAAAGGAAAGCCTTTAGTAAAGCAATGGTTATAACTAGAGCCCGGAAGATAGGCATTTATTTTTGGTTAAAATAGGCAGGCAAAAAGGCACTTGAAATACTTAAAATAGGCAGTATTGTAATTAAAATAGGCATTTATTAGGAGTGAGGGCAAAGAGGAATCTCACTAATTATTAATGAAAATATGTATTTTAAATACTCATTCATTTCTTTATTATCAATTTATCACAGAATTAGTGTACTTACTCTGACTTTCCCTTCTTACAAGCAACAACAAGATGCTTTTTCAAAGCATCAACTCTCATAGACCTTCTAAGAAAAAATGTTTTTCATCATGGAAAAACTTCCTCTGCATTACCTTATCATTTCTAAATCCGGAATACCAGGTAACTACACCATTGTCACAGCAAAAGGGAGTGAGGAAGAAGACGTACTTCTCTCATCCTCTCTCTTTCCTGCTATTCATTATGCTTGTGCATTCCTTCTACCAAGGAAGGCTCTGTTATTTACAGAGGGTCAATCCACGGGTTGGGAAAATAAGCTTTCGAATTGATATTTGTGACGGCAAAATGTAATTTAATTTGTGAAACCTTTTTTGTTTTCGACGAACTGAAATTCGAAATTCGTTATGTGCTTTATAAAATGTTTAAATCGCAGAAAAAATGGCATAATGAGCAAAAAAGGCTTTAAATCTTAAAATAACCGAAATAGGCAAAAAAGGCAAAATAAAAATTGTCTCTACACTTCCTAAATACGCGGAAACATATTTATTTCTATCTGATTCTTCAATTTATCCATTCAGATAAAAAAGGCATTTTGCCTAACTTCCGGGCTCTAGTTATAACAAAACTGTATTTTCTGTGGATAGTTTCTATTCTCGTTAGAGGCCAGTGGATTTTAAAGATTTAACACTCCGTGCCTAGAATTGTGAGTTTAAGGGTAGTTACCTAAATGAGCATTTCCTTATTAGAATGCGAGAGGTACTTACAATCCTTGGGACTAAATCTTCCTCCGTTATTAGAAGACGTTCGTATCCTCTCACAGAACGGATGAGTCCCCCTCCGTAATCGTGAGGTCTCAATCAACAACTTTCGAAAATGATGGATTGCACATAGATGGCCAATTTCTCCACATCTCATCCCTCTAAATGTTTACCTACGGTATTTCTGAAAGGCAAGGAGCTGATTTGTCAAGCTTTACCGCCAACCAAGGACTATGATGCAGGATAGTTGGCGCGTGGAGGTCAGTTTATCCACAATCACAAGAGAAGCAGCGAAAGAACAATGGATAAAAAAAACGGAATAGTGGTAAATGGAAAGTTTGCTCATTTAGATCATCATTAATGCGACACCTGGTATAATCGCGTTTGTTTTTTTCTCTGAAATTGAGGAATTTAGTTCATCCAGAAGTGATGAAAATGTAATTTGCATGACTAAGGCAATATTTCATTATAATTTATTTTAATGTTAATTTCTGTTATTTTTATCGTTTAAAAACACATTAAAAGTTCCTACGATACTAGATCAAGAAAAATACTCCTTTACATTTTGAAGTTCCTGAATGTGTAGAAGAACTGAGAAAGTGATATCAATATAAGAAACTTCATACTCTCCGAGTTTTATCTAATTATTCGAATAACTCTGAACAAGTGGGTGCTTATCCGCAGAGACTATTATGGCAACATTCTAATCTAATAATATAAATGTATTTTGAATGTAAATCAATTTACTTCGTCTATTTCCAAAAAGTGTTAATATTATACAAAAGCGTTCAAAGGGAGTTTCATTTCAATGCATCGTATTGTTAGAAAATGTTTTGCCATTTATCCTTGAAGGAAACATCCAAACTGAAAAGTAGGTCAACTTAAGCTACCCTTAAATTCGGTAAACTTATTCTTTTATCGTATAAAATACATCTGCAAATAATAGAAGAATATGAATTGCTAGATACAAAAATATTACTTTATCTCACTGAATTAGTTAATTAAGTGAAAATTATCAACAAGGATATCCTTGAGTTTTTTTTAATGGGTGTTGAGAATAGCCTGAAAAGTACTTTCTAGAAAGGTAGCTGATCGGCTAAGAGTGAAAGACTGGAACTAAGTGAAACTAGAGAAAGGAGCCAAAAGGCTTACGACTCAGACAGGTTGATTAATCGTCGTCTTGTTAATAACTATTACAAGAAAGAATCCTTGCAAACTTGCTTCAACCAATGGACAAGGAGATACCACCCTTTTAGAACTAACGTTAAAATGACTTTTACGGATGGAATCAATAAGTTACTTAATTTTATCTCTAATGTTCCACTCACTACGCGCGAAATTTGTAATAGCGGAAACATCTATAATAGATAATCTATAATGGTAAACATAAAATATAAAATAAATAATCATTAATTCAGAAAAATATTATAGCAACGCTTTATTCCAAGCGTTTAAAGATAACGTTTTATTCTAAATAATTATTTTTATCAATAATATTACGCAGCTATGTTGTTAATATATAAAGTCGATGATAATTAATTGTCGATGAAAAAACTAAAATTAACGAATTTAGCCTATTGTACCAAGCCAAAAAAAGTTGAGGCAACCTAGAGCATTATTGGTAAATAATGATCACCATCACATTAGAAAATTCAGCTACGTCGTCGTTTCAGCAACTGAATTGAATAGTTTTTTTTAATCGAATTGTTCCGATATTTTTTAAACTTTATTCTAACTTTAACCAGCCCAACAATAATGATCTGTTTGCATAAAAGAACACTGTCTCGATTTGTTTAAATATAATAAGTTCGTCTTCAATATCTTATTAAATTAAAGAGAGCAGCCACTAAAAACACTAATGAAATTATTACTCTAGAGAGGACTAACTTATTGGAATATTTGATTATATATAATCTCTAAATTATTCCGATACAATGGACTTTAGTCCAAATCACAAATATCTCTGATGAAACTAATTTTGGAAGTATTACTGGTAGATGCATTTGTAATTGTTGAATGGGGAGAGTGGAATGAGTTCAGATAACTCCGGAGCATAGGTAGATGAAAAATGAAAAAGGATAAAAAAAGGAGCGATAGTAAGTGAGAAAGAGAGAGAGAGAGAGAGAGAGAGAGAGAGAGAGAGAGAGAGAGAGAGAGAGAGAGAGAGAGAGAGAGAGAGAGAGGGGAGAGAGAGAGGGGGGGGAGGGGAGAGAGAGAAAGAGTGAGGGGGGAGTGAAAATGAGGGAAGAGGTGAGGGAGTGAAGAAAATGGGAGGCATTCCATCTCATTTCCGCCCCTAAATAGTGTAGAACAAAAGGCCTACTCAGGGCTTTTATTATAATTAATTTCATTCAAAGGGCCTTGTAAATATCAATTTTCATAATAATAGTTCATTTGTAATTTAATAAATTCATGAGCGATGCACTTTTTGGAAATAGCTGTATCAGCAAAATCTATTCCTCCTCTGAACTACTAAATTTTTTGAAAGGAGTACTTTTATATTTTCATTAGACGTCTTAGTCACCACCAATGTTTCTGCTGTACTTAAGGCTACATCATGTTTCTACAGAGATGCATCATGTGACGAATTCCAGAAATGGGTATAATTTTTCATTTCCAGAAGTAAATGGTTCTAGTTCATATTCTAGATCGTGGAATCCTGATGTACATCTTAGATCAGATCCTGCCGCTTCAAGGGTTTATTGTGGTCAGGTATTTACTTGTTCAAACGGTTATGATAAATATGATATTAGAAAAATAACGATATTTATAACCGTTGTCCTGTTAGGGAGGGTGAGGTACATCCTTCGGACTGGGTTTGAATTTCAAATGAACTATTTCAAGTACAAATCTCAGTCATTTTGAGTAATGAACATTTTTTTTTTTTTTTTTTTTTTTTGCTCAATAATATGTTTAATAAATAATTCACGTGGAGCTTACAATACAAAAAAGACTTCGAGCCATCCTAGCGTGTAGTCACCACGACCCCATAGGTCTATTGTGACTAGCGCACCTGGTTAACTGTCTCTGAATCTTGCAGAGCATCACAAATCGTTTGAGCTCCTTGGCGTTGAAATTGCCCTAGCAAAATACACTAGCCTGCTATAGGCATGGGCGTATATAGGAAATACTTTCGGGGGCGGGACTGAGACCATTTCCGGGGCATGGAATACTAACAATTTAGAACTTTAAATAGTTTTAGGCAACTAAAATGCTATCAGAATATTAGGGGGGGGGTGAGGTACATCCTTATATACACCCATGGCTACAGGCCATTGCTCACTCGCAGAATATATTCTGTGAGGTTTCTTCCACTTCAAGGAATCAACGGCAGGTAGGATCCCATTATTCACAACGTCGGTGGACTTAGCTGTCCATGTCCTGTGAGGAGACCGATTATTCTTATTATGCCCACCCTGGTCAGTTGAAGGTAATATCTTGCCCTATCCTCTAACACAGGGACAAGTAGCTTTACCTGACTCATTACTGCCCTAGCCAGACATTGATTTCTTTCCTGGCAAAGCTTTTTAATATTCCATAGAATGGTTCAGGACAATAGAATGACCTTTAATGCCCTAATGACCCGGCATCCGTGTGAACTTGTTATGGTCACAGAGTTCAGTAAAACTGTATTCTAAAGGAAATAGTTTCCTAGATTAGAACTTAAAATATTACAGTAGAACCTCTTCTCATATCCGACCATGACGGGACCGGGCCATGGCCGGAACGGCCAAAAGGTCGGATATCGGGAGGAGGAAAATAATCGTCGTATGCCATGTCGCAACTTCGATTTCTTTAGCCACAGCGTTAAACTTTTTAAGATCACCTCTCAACTTTTCATACAGTTTTATGGATTTTTCATTAACGATAGGGCCTGACAATGGTGTTCCCTTGCTCTCTTTCCTGAGAAAACCAAACCCATAACGCTTCCTCAACAAGTTCCATTTTTTTTTTTTTTTTTTTCTACATTTTTCTACTTTTTAACGCATTATCTGTCTCAACTTTTGTTGAGTACGCTTCTAGATCTTTACGGGTTTTTTCCCAATATTTTACCGTAGTCACTCCTACACCCCAATCAGAAGCTAGCTTAATAACAGACTCACCATGGTCCAATCGTTGTAACACATCAAGTTTTTGTTGCAGGGAAACACAAACACGTTTACGTTTTTGGGTTTCCATTGTCACTTAACCTGTCAAATTAAAGCAACGCAAATTCCGGATTCGAAAATAAATATGTAATGGTGAAAAACACAAACAGTATTAACGTTAACAAATATAGAATAGTATAGTACAAGATTATAGTTAGAACACATTACACATTAACAATCACACAGAACTGACGGTTTGTTACAGGAAAACAAAGCATAGCAAGTCTGAACAGGCTCGCCAACGGAATCACAGACGGCAGACGTTCGGGCACTAGGTCGGATATCGGGAGGAGTCGGATATGGGCAGGTCGGATACTGTATTTCTATTTTCTCATTTAAAGCAAAAGTAGAAGTTTACCAACAGTCCTGGGCGCATCTGTTAAGATTTAGATGTTGAGAGGGGGCATGCTAATTTTTACGGGAATATATTTGGAATAACTCAAATAATAATTATTATTAAAGGTCGTTCTATAGTCCTGAACCATTCTGTGGAATATTAAAAAGCTTCATCAATTTTTATAATAATTGATGTATGCGTAAATCGCAACATTTCCTCAACATACATTTTTTTTAAAAAATATATAAAGAAAACAACAAAACGAAACTTATGATTTTTTGTACTTCATTCGTTTATACCTTCGAAAGTATTCCCGCTAAAGATTTTCCCCATTCGTAAAAATGTCCGATTACTTCGAAATGTTAAAATTAATTCGCTCTTTGGCAAAAAAGCAATAAGTGTAGAAAAGGGGAAATAACAAACATTTTTATATTTATTTATTTTAGCGACTTAAAATACGTTTAGGACCTCCATATTCGAGGAAACTGAGGAAAATGATGATTACATAGTAAAACAAGCTATCAAATTTCGTTAAAACCGGTTTGATAAGTCATTAAATAAATTTAATACTGTTACTATTAAGGAAAATCCATACAAAAAGATTAAGAATTTTTTACGCTCACATTGAATATAAGTGATGATGTATTGACAATATTTATTATATCAGAATTTTATAATATTGGGTTTAGCAAATCAATTCTCTAGGAAATATTGTATCATATGAAGCACATCTTGCATCCAATAAGACAGATGTACAGATGTTGATATTGCCTTCACAGGCACTTTCTATTCATGACCCCTCAGCAATTTCTCTTCAACATTTCCTATTACTTGTCTTCCTCTCATAACTTCTCCTTTGTTTCCATATTTCTGCCTACAGTATTTTGTTGAAACATTCAAAAGTTATAGAACAATATTTCCTATTATTAATAATATAGATTTCAATATTTCCTTAAATAAGAGAAAAATATTTAATAATACCATCTGGCCAGTAAATACTCGGTGGTCTCCATTGCAAAATAAAAATCAATACTTTCGCCACAGTTAAACGCCCGAAGACCGATGGGCCCCTTGTGCCACCTGCGAATGGCACTACAAGCAAAATGACAAATTCAGGCTGACTGCTCACTGTACGAGAGTGACTCAAACGGATTGACCGCCATATTAGAAATGCTCAAAATTTTATATTCTTACTTCCTGCCAATTGGTGCCTATATATGTAGGTTGTCACCCATCCGAGTACTGGCAACGCCCGACTTTTCTGAGCTTCAGTGATCTACGAGAACAGGTGTATTTCGAGAGACTTTGACATTTGGCTTTACAAATAGCAAGACTTTTTGGACGCGGCAGAATTAATCAGCAAAATTTAAATAGTCCGACAATAACTAAAATCAAATTAAAATCAATATCACCTCCGGAGTTAAATGAAATGTTACTCATTGAAAAGAAAGGATCTGACTAGATTCAATTAAAAATAATTATTGGTATTAACAGACCCATGTAATATTATACTGCTTATTAATAGGAATGAATATATATGATAGCGAATAATCTTTGATGATTACAACCATCACAGATTATTTGCTCCACAAAGAAATGGCGTTAATGACCTAAAAGGCAAAAAAAAAAAAAAAAAATGACTCCAAAAAAATGGCTGGCAAGTGTAAATTGCTATATTTGTATGTGCCAAATAAAAAATAAATAAATCGTGATATATTTAGCTACAAAATTAAAATAATGTAAAAGAACTAACCCCACAAATATGAGGCGATGTTGAGTTACTAAAGAAAGAATATCAAGTTTAACAAATATTTTACTCTCCTCGAAAAAACACACCGCTCTCAGGTGTACGGAAATTACTTCTTGCGTTGGTATCATTAATCAAGCTTGTTTTTTCCTTTACCTATGTTTCAGGAAAATCTTGACCCTTTAACATTTCCCCCTTAATATTACATTAATTTGTAAGTTGATCGTAATGTTTTCAGGAATATTGTTAAGGTTTAATTAAAAAGGGCATTAGACAAAGACAAAACCCCTTTCAACAGAACAAAGAGGTAATTGACAAAAGAAAGATACTCGAAGATTTAAGCACTTATTTCTCAGTGGGACTTATCAGTCCCGTAACAGGCCACGAGGGCTCTAAGGGGCAGATACTATAGAGGTATCTGATTCATGACCATACGGCACACTAGGGAGATAGTGTAGTCAGTACTATGCTCCGGCCGCCTGATTTTCCCCATGGCTGCTTCGACTGCTTGAGTCATTAGCACCAACCAAGGTACCCATTATTAAATGAATTAAAGGCTGGGTAGGCCTAGGGACGGCCAGGGAGGCCGACTCTAACCCACGAACAAAGACCGTACAAGAAGAAATCTTTAAAGCTTGCTCGGGATTTGAACTCAGGTCCTCCAACTTATTAGTCCAGTGCTCTACCACTGAGCTAACCTCGCCCCAGATGGATTTTAAACTTGTATAAAATATTCCAATTGATTTCCACGGTTCTAAGTACGCAAACCGAAAATCAGTTACACAAGTAATTTTACCACTTATCTCGAAAACAAGTACAGATATCGCTTTGATGGTTTATTACGTCAAGGAACCTATAAAACGACTACCTAAAAGCATATCAACTTGAAAACGTAAAGGTTAATATTTTTTTCGCGTGAATTTCATTTCGCGATGAAATGAAAATCATCGTTGTGCTTTTTTCGAGCCGTGGACAGATTCTGCTTGTTAACAAACTTTGTGTCTCAAATTAGAGGAAAGAATTTTGACCTAAATTTCAACTAAATCGGACCATTTTTGAGCCTTTGAGCGAGCGAATAGACAAATATATACATACATATTTGAACTACCGTTATTTTCGTGATCTGCAAGTTCTGAAACGTGACATTTTCTAGTCGGCCCTTCCGGGTTGCACCATGAAAGTAGTAAAATAATTGAGGAATTGTAGGTATTATCAATGGCAAAAATAATAATAATAATTTCGTTTAGAGCCTTCTGCTCAAATTCAGGAACAAAAATAAAAAATATGCTTTAGCTCCACCCGACATACCTCTGTAATGTACTGTATAACATACAGATATTCCTCTTTGCGCAGTACCCGTTAAATGAATAAAAGCATGGGTGTGCCTAGAGCATATTTATGCCAAAATAAGTTACTGTATAACATACACTCTTTTTTTCGTACTTGGCCATCGCGCATGCGCGAACGCCAGCGGACACTTTTTTGTAGCGCTTTTTTTTCAGTTTAGTCATCGCTAAAGCATATTTATGCTAAAGATAAGTCCCGTCAGTACTATCCTCCGGCCGCCTGATTTTCCCATTTGCTCTTCGACTGCTAGATTCATTAGCACCAAGGTACCCATTAATAAGTTAATTAAAGGCTGGTTGGGCCTAGGGACTGTCAGGGAGGCCGAATCCAACCCATGAACGAAGACACTAGAAGATAAAAATCATTAGTGCTTACTCGGGATTTGAACACAGGTCCTCCAGCATTAGGTCCAGTGCTCTATTACTGACATAACCTCACCCCCATATGTATTATATAAGGATTGAAAATACAATCTTCCTCTTTCACATAATACCTGGATAAAGATAGATTCATAACGAGGTATGTAAGTGATCCTTAAATGTCTGTTGTTCCTTTTCTCGACACATTAATCTACCACACACGTTAGCAATGCTGCGCCATTGGATACTTATACTGCTTCCTTCATTATCATATTTCAGAAACCCTTTTTAGCCTTCATCCGCTATCTATATATTTCAGAATGAGATTTTTCTGGCTTCCGTAATCTACTTCAGCTCATTCATTAAGGAATAGTTCATATTATCATAAACAATTATTGAAGAACAAATAATAGCAAGATAAAAATACTATTTATTTAAATTTTAAGAATCAAATACCTACTAAAGAGATAACGTGTAACAGTTTATTTTATTAGTAGTGAAATCCCTTTTCGTTGACCAAAATTGCTTATTGTGGTCGTTGATGAAATATCATTAAATATCAATATTCCCCCTCTTTTCATTAATATTTAATACTAGCTGAGCCCAGTGTGCCATGCTACACCTAATTTCTGTCTATGACTCTCCCCGTATTAAGATCTACTTGATACCTAGTTGTCTATACTCAGTTACGAAAATCGGTCAAACGATGTGAATTTGTTTTAGTTCATAATGATACCCGAGGACAACAGCACTTCATCTAACAGCCGACAGAGGCCAGTCGATTCAAAATGGCCGTCAGTTCAGTGTAGCATATTTTTCTTGAACAAAACTTTTGACCAAATTTTGAAATTTGACTATTTTGACCTAGCCTAGGAGATTTCTCCTATCAAGACCTACCCGTGTGTTAAGTTTGGTCCATATCGGTCAAACGGTGTGGATTGTATAAAGAACAAACAAATAAACAAAGAAACAGACAGGTGATTTTATATATATATATATATATATATATATATATATATATATATATATATATATATATATATATATATATATATATATATATTTAATAAAAATGCTGACATAAACCGGGTTATCACCCTCTTACGATGATTACTCAAAACAAAACAAAATAAAATGCACTTGATTGTTGATACATAATACGTAATGGTAATTATCTACTACATATTTGTCAAATACCACTCACTCACTGACCTCACGCCCAGGCCAAACCACTTGACAGAAAAATTTGAAATTTTGAATGGACACTACCTTTAGAATGTAAACACTCTTACAGCTTACTATATCTATTTCATAATATTATTTTTATTTGCGTTTCATTTCATCTATGATGGCAGACCTTTAATTACTAGAAATAAACGGTGATTTTGTCCCTCTTAGCTAGTATACTCACGGAGCCACTTTAAAAGAACTGATCAGTAACGCGAATTAAATAAGTTTACTTTGGCCGTATACACACGGAGCTACTCAAAAGGAACTTATCAGTGACGCGAATTACTACACAATTTACTTTGAGTTAGCAACTGAATCTGTTGCTGGTGGGGGAAGTGGAAAAACATCCTATTTTATATAATTACTACTAAAAGAATCAGCAGTCAAAAATTAATTTTCTTTTTGCAAAATAGTCGTTGTTCTTGAAAGGACCTTGATTTTGCGCCGATGGGGTGAAACAGACCTCGGATCCGAATTCAGCGACCCTCAAATCCATGGAAACTCTAGTTATTTCTACTTAAACGACTTCATAAGAAATTTTACCTTCAAATGTCCTTAACGTACTGGGTCAAACTGAATAAATAAGAATATATGTATGGCGTCATTGGAAAAGACCACTTTTTATTTTTATTTTGTGTGCCTGCGTAATAAATAAATCAAAAATGCGCGAATATGACGTTTTTAATCCTACCAAATAGACATAAACATGTTCATGGGCGTATATAAGGGGGGGGCTGCAGCCCCCCCCCCCCCCCGAAATTTTGATTTGATCGGTAAAAATTTCATAAAACCCTTAAAAATAAATTAAATAAGATCATTTAGTTTATAAAACATATTCTATTTTGGGTGTAATAGCGTTTAAGTTGGCTAAAACTCTTCCAAGATCTAAATTGTTAGTATTCCATACACCGGAAATGGTCTCAGCCCCCCCCCCCCGAAATTTTCCCAGCCCCCTCGAAATTATTTTCTATATACGCCCATGAACATACTGAAAAGTACACTCATATTATTTCGCTTTAGAATATTAGTAATCACTAGAGCCCGGAAGTTAGGCAAAATGTTTTTTTTTATCTGAATGGATATATTGAAGAATCAGATAGAAATAAATATGTTTCAGTGCATTTAGGAAGTGAAAAGACAATTTTTATTTTGCCTTTTTTGCCTATTTTGGTTATTTTAAGATTTAATGCCTTTTTTTGCCTTTTTTACTATTTTTTTCTGGGATTTAAACATTTTAAAAAGCACCGTTCATCGAAGACAAAAAAGTTTGCGCAAGTTAAATTACATATATCCATCACAAATATCTATTGGAGAGCTCATTTTCCAACCCATGGATTTAACCTCTATAAATAACAGATCCTTCCTTAGTAGAAGGAATGATGAAGCATAATGAATACCAGGATAGAGACAGGATGAGAGAAGTACGTCACTTCTTCTTCCTCACACCCCTTTTGCTGTGACGATGGTTAGTTAACTGGTACTCCGGATTTCGAAATATTAAGATATTGCAGAGGAAGGGAGGAAATAACTTCCCTCTAACAGGACAATTATAAAATAAGCTGTTAGTCTACTGTTGAACTTCTTAAAGTCAGCTCGTGTGTTCGTTCTCACTTATTTATCATGCCGAAAGTTTCATCGTTGCGTGGTAAATTACATAGCTATGTTCGCGAATTCGGTTCGGATTTACTTTCTACTGATGGAGCTATACTCTTCTGCAAAGTCTGTGAAAAATCTATCAATCACGATAAAAAGTATTTTATTACTCAACATTTCGCAACAACGAAACATAAATCTAGGATAAATACTGTTGGTCCTAATATTAATTTAATTGCAACAGCAGTTACAACATCCAGCAGGCAATCTCAGTTTTCCCTGGATCTATGCAAAGCTTTCTTGGACTCAGGAATTCCGTTCTGGAAACTGGAAAATCAATCCCTGAGGACATTTCTGCAAAAGTACACTAAAGCAGAGGTTCCAGGTTAAGAAAAACGTATTTAAATATCACCTTTGAAGAGATTATTTATTTATTTATTCATGAGCTCTCGCAACAAAGGCGACTCACCCAATATAACTATAACATATATACAATGGCAATATTGACGTTATAACACTAATACATCGTATACTTATTATCACAGTACATACACTTATTATCATATACTTCACATAGTTTAAATTATTAGCTCAATATAAAATAAAACAATTAATTAACTCAATACAGATTAACTACATATTACAAATATAACTTAAGGATGAGACGGGAAGCAATACTAATCAAGGATTTAGTTCCTTAAAAAAAAAAAAAAAAAAAAAAAAAAAAAAAAAAAAAAAAAAAAAAAAAAAAAAAATCAATCCTTAGACGTGTCAGTACAACTTGTTCTCTTCTTGAGAGGTTATTATTTTTAAGAGGCCAGGCTTTTACTGAGAGTTTTACTTCACGCAGTTTGTTTTCAGTCCTTGTCCATTTCTGTTGCCAGTCGTCCATAGAATGCGTGTGTGCAGTTGTAAACAAGTCTTGTGAAGTCAATAGGTCATTGTCTATTTCTGGTTTTGTTGTCATTAATTTAGCGTGACTGTCTACTGATGTGCTTTGGTCAATGTTTTCATGTCCAGGTAGCCACACAAGTGTAATGTTGTGGTTATGTAATCGGTGAATATTAGTGTAGATGAGTGTAATTATTGGGTGTGTACTGTAAATATCCTCCAGGGAGAGTAGAGAACTTAATGAGTCTGTAAATAACAATATTGAAAGATTGTCTGTCGTGTTTTCTATTTTAGAAAGGCCTAAGTTTATTGCTTGTAACTCAGCAGAATATATGCTAGATATGTCATGTAATCTAAGTCCGTAAGTGTTGGCATCGACAAGTGCTGCTGAGGATGCCCCGGAGTCGGTTTTAGATCCGTCTGTGAAAATGTACATGGAAGTTGGGTTATCTTTAATAATAGCTTTAAAGAACGTCTGGTAACATTTGGAAGATAGTGGATTGTTTTTGGCAAATTTTGTTAATGAAAGATTAATTTTTAAGTTATCGACTCTCCAAGGAGGAAACTGTAGAATGGTGTTAGTGTATGTTGGATGTTGTAATAAGGTGGAATCACAAGGGTTTTTCAAGTGGCGTATAATTAGGGGTTTGTGTTTAGAGTTTTTTTGTAAATATTCGTTCAGTAAGTTATTTTCCATAAAATCATTTACGCAAGGCATACCTAATGCTTTGTATTTTAGCAGAAATTTCATTCCGATGAACCATCGCCTATACTCCAATGGCGGCTCTTCTGCTTCTACACAGAGGCTATCAACAGGACTTGTTCTAAAAGCGCCAGTTGCGATTCGGAGAGCTGTGTGGTGAATGCTATTCAAAAGCTTTAGCAGATTTGAACTGGCAGATGAATATGCAATACACCCATAATCCAAAAGAGACCTGGTGTAGGAGCGATAAAAGGTAAGCATCTTACATCTGTCAGCTCCCCATGTAGTATTGCTAAGAATCCTCAATAAGTTCAATGATTTTTTGCACTTATTGACAAGTTCTTTTATATGGGGCAACCATGTAAGTTTTTTATCGAAATTAAGACCTAAAATCTTAAGGTTTTCTGTGCTCTTTATGGACAGGTTATTTAACATTAATAGTGGAGATTGGGTTTCTCTTTTCCTAGAAAAATTAATAAATTTAGTTTTATCAACTGAGAATTTGAAGCCAGTGGTAAGGGACCACTTTTCTAACTCTTTTAGAGCGTGCTGTATGTGAAACTGAGCAGAAGTAAGACTTGAGTAAGCATGATATATGATGAGGTCATCAGCATACAGACAGTGAGATACTTCCTTGGGGATAAATTTCGTTACAGAATTAACAGCAATGTTGAACAGCGTGGTGCTCAAGACACCTCCTTGGGGCACTCCATTTTCCTGCAAGAATCTATCAGACAATGTAGCATTTATTCTCACTCTGAATGATCTTTGGGAAAGATAATGTTCAAGAAATTTAAGGATATTTCCTTGAACACCCCACTCCAAAAGCTGGGAGAAAATAAGCCGCCTCCATACGGTGTCGTATGCTTTTTCTATGTCAAGGGATACTGCTAAGAGAGCAAATGGTACCACAGTGGCACAGTTGTTTACCAATTCACTAATGCTACTCTGGCCGGACGGAATACGGCATGGTGATGTCCTACGTTTTGTCACAGATGCAGCACCTTACATGAAAAAAGTCCGTCACGCAGGAGCTGCATAACTAAGCACTTTCCTCAGAATTTGGGAAGTGTAGACTGCTTTCCAGAATAATTTGCTTAAAATATCCTACATAAATAAAATAAAAACATGAATAGTTTTCTTTTAAATTTGTAATGAGTAACTGATCAATTATTAATTTGCTTCCAGAGTTATGTTTACACATGGTACTTATTGCACTACGTAATAAATACAAAAAACCTCATATTATCGTATTTTGATCTAAGGCAGGAACAGGATACAGTCACTCTAGTGGTAGAAAGCGCTCCTTGCGGCGGCTTTGTGAACCTACGTCTGGCGGGCTTTTCTATTGAAATATATTACAAATTAAACCCCCGCTTTCCGATTGACCGATTCAGCTCATTTTTACAACATTTCCTTATTCCTCATCCTTGTTGTTATTATTACAACACTTCTTTCTCATGAGTTACCCACGACGTAGACCGCGTTTCGTTACAATACAGCAGAAATTACGACCGGTATGAGTATATTAGGAATTTGGGTCCGGAGTAACCCTCCCCCCTTCTAATGAACCGATTTAGTTTATTTTTACAACACATATTTACCTGTGGATTACCACTACGATTACCGAGTTTCGTCGAAATATACCAAAAATCACGGCTGGTAGTGGCGAATTGGTATTGTGGGTCCGGAGTAAACCCCCCTTCTATTGAACCGATTTAGTTCATTTTTATATCTCGCTTTTCTCTCTATATTACCACTACGAATACCAAGTTTCGTTGAAATATAACAAATATTACGGCTGACATAGTCAACAACTATAATTATAACAAATATTACGGCTGTCATAGTGTTTTGGGTTCGGGGTAAACCCCCCCTTCCGGTGGACCGACTTTGGTGGTTAACGAACTCGTTCAATCGTTTGCTAATTGAATTCTATATACGAAGTTTCGTGACGAAAAAACAAAAACTCTGGCCGCTATCGTGTTAACAGACACATATGTATATATATATATATATATATATATATATATATATATATATTAATTTTAACGGGGGTCATTTTCGGTGTCTACTAGGTAGGATCGATAAAGATTTGAAGAAATTTTTTAAAAATTCCGTCATGAGTCCAACCTCAATAGCTACTTTCCTTCGGAGGAAAGTGCTAAAAGCAGCTAAAGCCTTACGAGTTCTCTTCCCTAAAATGCTCCAACTCACTTGTCTAGCACATGGCCTCCACAGAATCGCTGAAGAGATAAGAAGTTTGTATCCTCACGTGGAGAAATTAGTTTCTAACGCTAAGAAAATCTTCCTAAAATCACCGTCTCGAATCCGGGTTTTTAAGGACATAGCACCAGAACTGGCTTTACCTCCTCAGCCAGTCCTTACCAGATGGGGAACCTGGATCTCAGCAGTAATATATTACTGCAACAACTTGGACATGATACGTGAGGTAGTTCATGCAGTATCAGTAGACGAAGTTAGTTCAGTTCGCGAGGTAAAAAAGTTGCTGGACCAAGAAGAGCTTAACAATGATCTGGCATTTATAAAAGCACATTATAGTGTGATACCGGAAGCAATCTTGAAGTTAGAGAAAAGAGATGATTCGCTGGTATCATCTATGGGGATCTTCTAAGATGCTGTAAATCAACTGCTCCAAGCACCAGGAGAAAAAGGAAAGAGTGTCAGTGAAAAAGTTAAACGTGTTCTGAGTGCTAATGTTGACATCGAAAAAATTAAGAACATTCGTAATGTTCTGAAAGGCGAAAATTCTGTTTTAACTGGCATGTGTCCTTTCGATGTAGCTTGTTTCAAATTTGCGCCTATCACTTCAGTGGAAGTAGAACGTTCCTTTTCCATGATGAAAAACATTCTTTCTGACAAGCGTCTGTCTATGACAGTTGATACTTTAAAAAAGCATCTTGTTGTAGCTTGTAATCAGGGAAAGTAAGAGTAAGTACAGTATTTAAAATGCACCTTTTAATTGATAATTAGGAATGAGATTCCTCTTTGCCTTCACTCCTTGTAAATACCTATTTTAATTAAAGTACTTTTATGTATTTCAAGTGCCTTTTTGCCTGCCTATTTTAACCAAAATTAAATGCTAACTTCCGGGCTCTAATAATGAGTAAGATTCATCTTTGCCTTCACTCCTAATAAATGCCTATTTTAACTAAAGTTCTGCCTATTTTCAGTATTTTAACTGCCTTATTGCCTGCCTATTTTAACCAAAAATAGGCCTAACTTCCGGGCTCTAGTAATCACATATCAATGTGTATATATATAAATATAAATAATTATTATTCAACTGACCGTTTTCTTAATCTTCGTATTTTCTTGCTAGGCGGAAGGTCAAATAATAAAAACTTCACCCTACTGTTTCACCAAGTATATTACCTCCCTACATGTTTCACACCTTTTTTGGTGCCTCTTCAGGGGAAAAAGTTACAAATGTAAAACTTACATCCTCAACCTGAGGAGGATAACCTTCCACCAGTACGGCCACGTCTAGACAGTCTAGTATGGTGAAGTTTTTATTATTTGACCTTCTTCCTAGCACGAAAATATAAATATAAATATCTATATCCACATGTATGAGTAATAAGTAAGACTCGGAAAAAAAATCACATTCCATAGGGGGATATTGCTGAATTAGAGAACGTTATAGGTATAAAATCAGTGAGGGATATAAGAAATTTCAAAGGAGGGATCAGAAGATTATTCAAAAGAGGGTTGTAAGGTAGAGAGATATAAAGCAGGTTGCGGTAGAATTGTGGTGGATAGGAGAGATACAGTCCATTCCTCAATGTCAGGCAGCTCATTCAACTCTGTCTTTCTATTCAACTTAGCTACAAGAAACTTTCAACCTTTTGTTTCTTTACAATTAGGTATCCTGTCACTTTAGAATAGTTTTTCGTCATTATGTCAATGGTGAGATTGAAGAAATATTCTACTCCTTGAAGGAGCTATTTGTTTCCGTATTTCTATTCCATTGAAGACAAATGACAATGTCCATGTTGCTGAGTCTTATAAAACCTTTTATTTATTTTCAATTTCCGAATAATGGGAGGTCTCCCCGTGGTCTAGTGGCTAACGCCTTAGATTCATATGCGGGGGATGGTGGTTCGATTCCCAACGGGGTACGGTGGTCGGTTTTTAACAATCATGGTGCAAAAATGAAGGTTTTTTTTTGTTTTTTTTTGTTTTTTACTAGTTGTTAAGCTACACCAAAGTACCAAATATGGCTGAAACGAAGTTCTTCGTTTTGGGGGTTTTCATAGCAGGCGGGAGGAAGTTCATTGTGTAACTCACACTAACACTAATGTTTATTATAAATTATTATTACTTATTATAAATCTATAGGGTACAATATATTTATTAGAGCTTATGTATTCATATTTTTAAATTTGATAGAGTAACAGACTCCCAAAATAAGACCTTATTTTTACAAGTAAGCTGGTTTTCAAGAAGGTATGCAAAAGTCGCTCACTAGCGCACACGATGAGACTTATCTAAGGTAGTAAGGTATCGATGCTTGGGTTTGTGGGAGATCAAGGGTGATTAGTGTGAAAAACCAAGGTGTCGAATACCTGTGATGTGCCTCTTTCTCCTTCCCCCTACCTCGTGGTGACTGATTTTCCTTGGCTTCTGGAAGGGTAAATCAGTCAGTATTGTATTAAGATAGCCATTGTAAGTGTGAAGTATGTCTAGTGTCCAATAGAATTGTTGTGTGAATTTAGTGTTTGTGATTGACTTAACGATAAACCCAGAGATTTTTGGGAAGTAAAATTTTGATATTTTCACCTACAAGTATAATATATTTTAAAAAATCATTTAAGATTTTATTATTATGCGAGAAAAGAAATGGCAGAATTAATTCATGAATCATTAACACTTGATGCCTTTTTCCGAAGGATTCTACTAGAATATGGCATGTTCACACATTGTAGAGTCCGTTTGCTCCTGTCTAGAACAACGTAACCCTGGGAGATGTCAGCAAAAATATTAAGCTAGAGGAATATAAAAGTTATAACGATTATCAATTTCAACGCCCATTTAAAATACATAACACAGATTTTTCGAACCGGTTATCTACAGGTTACAGCTAGGATTGAGACTTTTGTTTATCATTTTTAAATCTCATATTATCATTTAGAGATTCTTTTCATTTAGCTCATTCTGTTGGAATTTAGCTATTGTGGTTACACTAAAAATGAATGCCTATAACAGAAAAAAGGGTACCTTTATAAATAGTTTTATAGGAGCTAATAATAAGAGGAGTCGAAAATACTCCATTTATGCACCGATTTCTCCGAATAAGAACTCGCATTTCTTCTTTGCATTTACCACGACTTCCCAACCATTTTCGAGAAATATAACTAGGCATATGTCTGTAAATCCAAAACAAAAAATATTTTTTAAGGTTCATTAGATTCCTCACGTCCAATTACCTATAAAACGTGTACTCGGAAGCCCAATAAAGCAAAAACATAAGCCGTAAAACGTAAGATCTTTTTCAGCAAATTTCGCCCAAAAAACATGTTTCGATGGACGGATTGATTATTTAAATTCCACGAAGCATTTTTGTACCAAATCGGTATATTTTTAAGCCGGCTACAGAACCTCCGACCCAAAGAACGGAGTGATCACACCTTAACACTAACGAGCAATGGGTCTACAAATACACAATTAAATAATATCTTAAATTGCAAAATAATTTAGCGGTATTTTGGTGTGTAAAAATTCAACTGGTTAAAATTAAGATGCTAATTTTAATTAAATAACATTTAAAAGGCTTTAATCTGTAGTCTTCGTAATATTTATTCGTTAAATAATGTTAATTAAATCTTCATTTGGAATAATAGCTGTGGCCCAATAAAATTATAAAAAGAGGGAGTCAGTTTTTGTGAACAGCTGAAGCTTCCACTGTTTAAATGCAAAGTAGATGCAGTAACTCCCTTACCAATAAAATGTTATAGTTTATCAGAATAAGTTCTTATTTTAAGTATTAAATTACATATTCGATACCTTGAACATATAAATATAACTTAAATAACATTGTATACGTGTTTAAAATTAAAAATTTCCTTATTTTCGTTCTAAAATATTTCCTAAAAAATAAATAAATAAAACAACAAATTGAACACAAAATATAATATAACGTATAAATTTTAATGTGTTTTTCCCTTTAAACAAATATGAGAAACTTACTGCGAAACTTTAACAATATGTACTTACTCACACAGAAGCGAAGGCATTTTAAAGTCATGACACCACTCGAGCGATACTAGTCCATGCATACTTTACGTACCTGTAAAAAATAAAATATTTTAGCATTCAATTTGATGAAATTGAGCACTGTTAGATTTAAAGATGAACGATTATACTATATTGATTTGAAGATTAAACAACACAAACACTAAAACTCTTTGACTAATATTGGGTAAAGGATACTATTAATCTGTAATCTGCAATTAAGGTGTGCACCGTTTAAATGTGTAATAAATTATAATTTGATATTACAAGAAAATTATTAAAAATATATTCTGCCATGCAGAAAGATAAAAGGCCAACTCGGTACATATAAAATCATAGAATCATTTAGAAATTGTTTTCTTTTACCTATTCTGGTTGTAATAATTATTCATGCCTCAAATGAAAATATGGTACGTTGTTAAATCGTTTTTATGGAGTTAATAGTGGTAATAATCACCGAAGTCGGTTGACTTCATAAAGACAAAACGCTGACTCGTATGAACTTATCTATAGAGCGTTTCCATGCTTATACCTAGTGTCATAAGGAAAGCTTAGAATAGAAACAGTTATTGTTTTATCGTAATCACTTTTTTTTGTGTGTACACATGTAAAAAGAAATGTCCAAGGGAAGCAACATGATAGGCGCCACATCAGGAAACTGACAGTATCGTAAGAGGAAATTAATCCATTAAAGCACCGATGTATCCAAATAAGACAGCTATATAAAAATCGCATTTTTCATTCTTTGCATTTACTAAATGCAACGTGAACGGAAGCCCAGTAACGCAAGCGTTACGAACTTTATCAGCGAATTTCGTCCAAAAAACATGTTTCTATGGACGGTTTTTGCTGGTTAATGAACTCGATTGACCTTTCAAATTTAACAAACTATTTCTGTACTAAATCGGTCTATTTTTCAGTCATCTAGAGACCGAAGAGACAAATATACAAGCACGCACACACACACGGCACTAAAAAAGTAGTCCATTAATGAAGAAGGCTTAGGGCCGCCCTACGAAGTAATGCCTGAGGGCGGTTCTGTACGGTGGTTGACGTGTATAGGGAGGTGTTTTTTTAGTGAGTAGGAATCTCACAGTGTTTTGGCTTTGTACACTTCGTCTCTTGAAATATTTTTCCCCTACCCTATAAAAAACAAAATATATTCAAACACACATACCAACAATTACGAGTTACTTTAACGAAGAAACGGACGGTAAAATATATGTTTTCATTAATACAAGAATTGGAATAGAATGTGAGCAATCGAAAGCTTAATAAATTTTCCTTTATGGATACGTAAGAATTAAATTTTGAGAGGACGACCTCGGTCAAGAAAAAACGGAGATTCTCCTATGTGTAGTGCAAATATTAAGAATTTTCCAAGTTACACCATGGATAAGCTTTATATGGAAATAGGCTACGGTGACTCAATGAGTCTTGGGCCATTTCCAATGTCACACTTTTATTTTATCTATTATTTTTCTAGAGTCTTATTATTGGGGTAAACATTAGGTTAGGAAATACTACAAGGTTCTCTTAGCTGCTTCTATTAGCGAAAAAACTCTAGTGAAGAAATGAGTATTTAGGTAGGTTTTCCCAGAACGATTTGATAAAAACCTTAGCTCTATTACGCTGGAACAGCAACATTGCAACCCCAACTTCTAACATACTCAGTAATTTGTTGCTAATTTGTTAGACTATTTTCAAATTTGTTGCTCCGGCCGTTTCTGAGAAAACGTGGCTGTGCTAGCGTAATATTACGCCAGCACAGCCACCCCCGTAACTTTTGATCTAATTGTCTGACGAAATTCAGATTGGTACCAGAATTTGTTGCTAATTTGTTGCTCTAGAATGACACCAATCACGAATTAGTCGCTCCAGCCGTTTCCGAGAAAACGTGGCTGTGCTAGCGTAATATTACGCCAGCACAGCCACCCCCGTAACTTTTGATCTAATTGTCTCACGAAATTCAGATTGGTACCAGAATTTGTTGCTAATTTGTTGCTCTAGAATGACACCAATCACGAATTTTTCGCTCCAGCCGTTTTCAAGAAAACGTGGCTGTGCTACCGTAATATTACGCCAGCACAGCCACCCCCGTAGCTTTTGATATAATTATCTGACGAAATTCAGATTGGTACCAGAATTTGTTGCTAATTTGTTGCTCTAGAATGACACCAATCACGAATTAGTCGCTCCAGCCGTTTCCGTGAAAACGTGGCTGTGCTAGCGTAATATTACGCCAGCACAGCCACCCCCGTAAATTTTGATCTAATTGTCCGACGAAATTTTGACTGGTGCCATAATTTGTTGCTCTGGATTGAGAACAATCACGAATTTATTGCTCCAGTCGTTTCCAAAAATCGTTGCTACAATAGCCTCAAGATGCTACATAAGTTTTTTTTTTTTTTAAATATCCTTCACCTACGTAGAACTGATGAAAAATTGATATTTTACAAATGAAGGTCTCTAGGTATTTGCCTTCACGTTTGCGGATTAAACTATATAACACGACGGATTAACCTTTTAAAATTCAAACTAACGAAAAACTGATGTTTCTACCATTTTTTACGTTCAAACATACATCGAAAAGGTATTTTTCTGATATTATTTTACGACCTATTATGATTTGTCTTTTAGCACTTTTATAAGGAACGTTTTAATTAAGATTCTTCTCGTGAAAGACGTTTTTAAAAAGTTCTTCAAATCTGCATCTATCCTTTCTACCAGATAATAAAAATAAACCCGGTCCGATTAATTTTTTTTTTTTTTTTTTTTTCACCCATCTGTCTCTTTATGCAGGGTGTCCCGCATTGAGATGTCATAACTTTAGGGGTTTATTCTGCACCTCATTTGTAGTTCAGAGGAGCAGAAATGAACGTTCTATCTGAACATTTTGTCTATCTTAAAAAAAAAAAAATAAATAAAAAAAAAAAAAACAAAAAAAAAACACGGATTTCAGGTTATCTAATCGTAAATAAAAACCACATTTTTAGGATTTACATTATATTTCCCTAATAAGAAACATCCGTTAGTGAAATATTGACTTGTAAATTAGAAGCTATACTAAGAGCCATATAGATGTGAACTACTGATTTTAGTGTTTTCTTCAATTATTCAATATTTTCTTGATCAGCTATTTGTAGACTTACAGGTTTTATTTCCGTCTTAAAGGTTGCCTTATTTAATAAGCTTAAATGTGTTATCTCGTTGTTTCAGAAAAAAAGTTATTAGAATCTAATTTTTACTGATTCGTAAATCAAAACCAGTAAATGTGCTTTAGCGTGAAGGAGCCATTCTAAGCACATTCTCTAATTTTACACGATAATTGTGGTGTCTCATCCTTCCCACACTACGTTCACACTCTTTTTGCTCTGATTAAGGGTGGAGAAATATGATAGAAGAACATATTGAAAATAATTACAATAATTATTCTAAACATAATTGAACTCATCAATAGGATCCATAAGCAGCGCCAGCTCATGAAGACCCAGAGACAAGACGTCCTCCGTATAGACCTGGATTCTGATAGTCGTCGAGCTTATATTTGTAGGCAACAGAAAGGGGGACATTTTGAAAATCCTAATTTACATGGCAATATATTAAGAACGGGTGTTTCTAATCGTAAATTTAATGTAGATTTTAGAATCATATTTAGATTTGTCCAAAAAACAAAAAAAAAACAATCGACGTCGGTCGATATATATATATATATATATATATATATATATATATATATATTGTTAATATACAAATGCAAGTGGTATGCTATTTATTGCATGAGACTTGGAGACAAAAATAAACTCCCTTCTTGCAGGGTTACTGTAAGGAGGAAACAAATATATATATATATATATATATATATATATATATATATATATATATATATATAAGCATGGACAACTGTCTGACGAAGCAGAATGGGATTTATGCGAAATAGCACCCAATCGAACGTTAATTCTCCCCAGCGAAGAACTCTAAAAAATTATATATATATATATATATATATATATATATATATATATATATACAGGTCTGTTATACATGAGGTATAAAGGTAATGTAAATACGTAATATGAAGATAGGAAGTTGAAGTATGCAAATCCCTGAATGTATGAATTCCCTTACCAGCTTTGAAACTAAACCTCCGGGTATCATTTGCTTTTCTGTCCGACCAACTCGGAGAAAATCCGCATTGCGATTTTTTTCGAGCGAATTTCGCTTGAAAAAAAGCTTTCCCTTCACTAAATTTCCCTTATCAATAATAATAATAATAGCCGAGGAATCATTGGGTTAATCTCCAGACCACTTTCCTTGAATATTCTGATAGCGACATTTATTACTCCAACTATAGAATCCACATCTGGAGAAGTAACGACTTGATCATCCGCAAAATCAGTAAACAAATTTTAACAATTCTTACATTATTTATGCAGCACTTATTCATATTTTAATTAAATAAATATAAAGACTGTGATTTTTTATTTATTTATAAGTCATTCATAGATTATTACTAGGGACCGGAGTTTTAGGATAAAATAAGCACCCAATTAGGTTTTTGCAACTGGCATAAGAGGTCTTTTTAGGTTTTTATTTAAAATTGCATTTTAGGTTTTTTAGGTGATAAAAATGTTTTCAATAGGTAGGTTCAAAAAATAGGCCTTTTTAGGTTTTTATTTAAAACTCCATTTTAGGTTTTTTTAGGTGATAAATTTGTTTCAATAGGTACGAAGAATAAGTTTAACCTATTATATTATTATCATTAATAATTTGGTTAATTTGTAATTCATCAATAAATATGTATATATAGTGACATAAAAATAAACAATAAATAACATTCGAAACGAAAAAAAAGAGGAGCAAATAAAAATGATGAAATATAAGTTATTATTTAAAAAAAAAGAATAAGTAGGCCAAATATTCAACAAAATATTTATTTAAAAAAACAAAGTGAATGAAATTTATTTAAATAAAATACATTTTATAAATAAAACGATGTTTAAAAAAAAAGAAAGAAAAATAAATTAAATTATACAATAAAACATACATTAATAAAAAACGTAAATAAGAACATAAAACAAAACAATTATTTAAAGGAGATTTTTTAGTTCCTCTGCTAAAGAGTTCCAACTTCGAAAGAACATCAGGAAGAATTTCACTGCCTATAGAAGGGTATTTAACTAAGTTAAAAATGAAATAATTAAATTTTGTAAAAATTTAGAAGGGAAAATATGAAACTAAAATAGGTATTACCCCTTGTTACAGTAAACTACCATATAGGTGCCTAGGTTTTCCACGGTGAAATTCTTCCTGTTGTCTTAGAGAACCGTCTTAAAAGCGGAAAAAGATAAAGATACACCCGTTTACGTCACAAGACGTCATAGGGGAGTATTTCATAGCATCTTTTAGCTCCAGTGTTGACCATTCCAATTTTCCAATGAGATTAGGAAGATCTAAGAAATGTGCTCTTAGGAATGCGAATGCAGCATGGATCTCGTTGTTCTGGAGGAGCATCGAAGCTTTAGAAATGGCAGCTGCTTCATTGATATCCAAAGCGTCAACAATTGTTATTATGTTTTCCTCAGCGCGTTAAAATGGGGCTCTGGGGGAAGCGATACTCCTAGTAAAGTTTCCCTTATGGAGGAAATTAGTTCATAGAATTGTATCTTCTATTTTAAAGATTAGGTCTGTCTAGGTCATTCCATCATTATTTAGGTGATTTTAGGTGATATCATCCTGACTAGGTTTTTTTAGGTACTTCCAAATTTGCATGAATGATAGTACAAGACGCAAATCGTATAAAAAAACCCATCATTATCATGTTTAGGAGAACGGAAAAAAATAGGTGTAAACCTAAGAATCCGGTCCCTAATTATAACAGAGAAATGTATGTAATTGTTTCTATTCTAATAACGTTGACAATGTTAGTTAACGTATTGAGTCTGCGAGAGGTGTTGTTACCAGGTATGTAAACAAAGCATCACGTGGAAGAGCTAAGAGAGTTAAGAATGAGGGAGGAAGCGGTGAATTTCCTGTAGCTACTTGGTACTGTCAGATTCCTGTAAAGGCTGATTCTTATAATCTCCCGTTCTCTGGTATGTCACTGTTTAGATGTTTGTTACTTAAATTATAAAAATAAATGTTTGTATTCCAATCTTTACAGATGACACTAGGGGTAAGAACGGAACCGGGCTAAGATGACGCAGTTCCTGCGAGTCGGACTTTTTTTAGTTTCCTTGTCAATGTTTTCATAGCAGTCATAAGGGGAAAAAGATTTGTACTAAAAGTTATTAAAAAAATAGAAAACCACTTTTTACGAATACAAATTTTTTCTAAATGCGCTTAAAAACTTTAACTTTAAAAAATGTCATATCATTTTTCACATTATTATAAAAAGGTAATGGTTAATTTATTAGAAAAATCAGTCGCACGTTTGGTAATAATACAAAAAGTTGAATAAAACTTTAAGTAAAGAGAAATCAAATACATTTTAAATCTCTATTTCAGTTTCAAAATTTTAAAACATCAATATAAATTATTGAGAGGTTGTAAAAAATAACGTTTTCGATATATTTTTGCACGTAGAAATTGATTTTTTCAGTTTTGTGTAATTTTGATTTTTAAGAGTTTCATCCGCAAAAGAATAAAAAAAAAAAAAAAAAAAAAAAAAAACGTTAAATAGTTTATTTCGCCTAACCGGATCCGAACATCTAGAGCCTTCAGTTGTAAGATTTTCAAATTGTTCATCACTTATACGTAGGTGAGGGATTTTTTTTTTTTTTTGGGTACTTTAACATGGATTGCACTTTCCATAAGGCATTTATTCTTGTCTGTTACATTGTTATGTTGTTATGAAGCACATTCATAAATTCAACAATGTTATCAGCACAATTTGTTCGCATTCTGGTTGCTTTTCAGTTCTGTATACACAAAGCTACATTAAAACATTTAAGGTATAACTGCTATTTCTGTAAAAAAGGTACGTGGTAGAAAAAAAAACAAAAAACGATTACAGTTTTGGAATAAGCACACCAAATTTAGTACATTAGACCTATTTTGAAATAATAGTGATTGGGCTCAATCTAGGGCAACAAATTAGCAACAAATTATGGTACCAGTCTGAATTTTGTGAGACAATTAGATCAAAAGTTACGGGGGTGGCTGTGCTGGCGTAATATTACGCTAGCACAGCCACGTTTTCTCGGAAACGGCTGGAGCGACAAATTCGTGATTGGTGTCGTTCTAGAGCAACAAATTAGCAACAAATTCTGGTACCAATCTGAATTTCGTCAGACAATTAGATCAAAAGTTACGGGGGTGGCTGTGCTGGCGTAATATTACGGTAGCACAGCCACGTTTTCTCGGAAACGGCTGGAGCGACAAATTCGTGATTGGTGTCGTTCTAGAGCAACAAATTAGCAACAAATTCTGGTACCAATCTGAATTTCGTCAGACAATTAGATCAAAAGTTACGGGGGTGGCTGTGCTGGCGTAATATTACGGTAGCACAGCCACGTTTTCTCGGAAACGGCTGGAGCGACAAATTCGTGATTGGTGTCGTTCTAGAGCAACAAATTAACAACAAATTCTGGTACCAATCTGAATTTCGTCAGACAATTAGATCAAAAGTTACGGGGGTGGCTGTGCTGGCGTAATATTACGCTAGCACAGCCACGTTTTCTCGGAAACGGCTGGAGCGACAAATTCGTGATTGGTGTCGTTCTAGAGCAACAAATTAGCAACAAATTCTGGTACCAATCTGAATTTCGTCAGACAATTAGATCAAAAGTTACGGGGGTGGCTGTGCTGGCGTAATATTACGCTAGCACAGCCACGTTTTCTTGGAAACGGCTGGAGCGACAAATTCGTGATTGGTGTCGTTCTAGAGCAACAAATGAGCAACAAATTATGGTACCAGTCTGAATTTTGTGAGACAATTAGATCAAAAGTTACGGGGGTGGCTGTGCTGGCGTAATATTACGGTAGCACAGCCACGTTTTCTCGGAAACGGCAGGAGCGACAAATTCGTGATTGGTGTCGTTCTAGAGCAACAAATTAGCAACAAATTCTGGTACCAATCTGAATTTCGTCAGACAATTAGATCAAAAGTTACGGGGGTGGCTGTGCTGGCGTAATATTACGGTAGCACAGCCACGTTTTCTCGGAAACGGCTGGAGCGACAAATTCGTGATTGGTGTCGTTCTAGAGCAACAAATTAGCAACAAATTCTGGTACCAATCTGAATTTCGTCAGACAATTAGATCAAAAGTTACGGGGGTGGCTGTGCTGGCGTAATATTACGCTAGCACAGCCACGTTTTCTCGGAAACGGCTGGAGCGACAAATTCGTGATTGGTGTCGTTCTAGAGCAACAAATTAGCCACAAATTCTGGTACCAATCTGAATTTCGTCAGACAATTAGATCAAAAGTTACGGGGGTGGCTGTGCTGGCGTAATATTACGGTAGCACAGCCACGTTTTCTCGGAAACGGCTGGAGCGACAAATTCGTGATTGGTGTCGTTCTAGAGCAACAAATTAGCAACAAATTCTGGTACCAATCTGAATTTCGTCAGACAATTAGATCAAAAGTTACGGGGGTGGCTGTGCTGGCGTAATATTACGCTAGCACAGCCACGTTTTCTTGGAAACGGCTGGAGCGACAAATTCGTGATTGGTGTCATTCTAGAGTAACAAATTCTGGTACCAATCTGAATTTCGTGAGACAATTAGATCAAATGTTACGGGGGTGGCTGTGCTGGCGTAATATTACGCTAGCACAGCCACGTTTTCTCGAAACGGCTGGAGCGACAAATTCGTGATTGGTGTCATTCTAGAGCAACAAATTCTGGTACCAATCTGAATTTCGTGAGACAATTAGATCAAAAGTTACGGGGGTGGCTGTGCTGGCGTAATATTACGCTAGCACAGCCACGTTTTCTCGGAAACGGCTGGAGCGACAAATTCGTGATTGGTGTCATTCTAGAGCAACAAATTATGGTACCAGTCTGAATTTCGTTAGACAATTAGATCAAAAGTTACGGGGGTGGCTGTGCTGGCGTAATATTACGGTTGCTCAGCCACGTTTTCTCGGAAACGGCCGGAGCAACAAATTTGAAAATAGTGTAACAAATTAGCAACAAATTACTGAGAATGTTAGAAGTTGGGGTTGCGACGTTGCTGTTCCAGCGTAATAGGGCTGCAGTTTGGCCCCTAAAGGTGGGCACGTGACCAACAGCAAGGATTCCTTCAAACCCTTTCACCTGGAAAAACAGTCAAACAGCAAAAAGTGTTTCGTATTTTCAGTCATTGAACAATGCCCACAATTGGAAATTAACATTACAGATGGCGGCGCCACTGTCGTTGTCAAAATGGCGTCGAATCTGTGTCTTTAGTTACATAGTGATTGCTGATAACAAGTGTTTTCGCAGTTGTTTGTGGTTTTATTTCAAGTTAATATTAGTGTGTTCATCAAGAAACAGGGTTTTTGAAAGCTCTAACTTCATTTGAGTACTCAAATATGTAAGAATATTGGACTAACAGTGAGTTAGTTATATTGGTTATTGTGATGGATAAACTAAAGTGATGTAAATATTATTTCATACCATTTGTGAATAGCTTTGAATACAATGAATGTATTTTATAATAAATATTGCACATTATTGATCACCAACAAATCTTGAACAATTTGAAACTAAAAAAAGAATTCAAAATCTTTATTTTCACATATTACATGCACCATTAATTTTTTTTAGTTTTGAATCTTTTCTAATCACAAATTTTAATTATTGCTTACATTATTTGCAAATTATAACTGATGTAAATATCATTTCATACCATTGTGAACAGATTTGAATACAATAAATTTCTTTTATAATAAATATTGCACATTATTGATCACCAACAAATCTTGAATAATTTGAAATTGAGAAAATATTTCAAAATTTCTTTGGGATGCAAGCTGTTTATATTCACACAAGAGTGAAGGTTACATAAATGTGAATTATTTCACTACCTCTTACATATCAAACATATCAAAAGTCCTCACCCGTAGCCTTTGTGCCGGAGGGGGGAGGGGGGTTTAGAAGGTCCCATTTTCGGGTTTTCACTTATATCTTGGAAACCCTGCTTCCTAGGTACATACTATTCTATAACAAATGAAAGCTGATTAAATTTTCTACAAGTTCTATTCTACAACGTTTTTCGAGATATCATTAGTTTTCAAAGAGAGCGGATGCTCTTGAAAGTCAGTAATTTTGGGGAAAAACACTTTTGCCGCATTTTGTTCCCCCGTTTTGACGGGATAACTCTTCAACGATGAATCCAAAAAGTAAATTACGGTTGTAGGGCTGTTGAGTATTGCATTCCCTTCAATAATATATATTACTTTGCTATTTCCTGTATTTTCCTTCAAACGTAAAAATAATTTCAGTGTTCATCGTGAAATAAGAAATTTAGCGACTAATAGTCCAGGAAACTAAGAATTATAGATGGAAATGTTTGGAACACAATTTTTAACTTCATAACTTTGTTTCGGCTAGTTAGGTGGTCAACATATCAAAAGTCCTCACCCGTTGCCTTTTAGCCGGGGGGGGGGGGGTTTAGAAAGCCCCATTTCTCGGGTTTTCACTTATATCTCGGAAACCCTGCGTCCTAGCGACATGACTATTCTATAACAAATGAAAGCTGATTAAATTTTCTACAAGTTCTATTCTACAACGTTTTTCGAGATATCTTCAGTTTTCGAAATATCCGCTCTTGAAAGTCTGTTATTTTAGGAAAAAACACACTTTTTTCTATTCTCGACCGGATATCTCTTCAACGATTAACCCAAAAAATAAATGTCGGCGATACGGTTGTAGAGCATTCCATTCCCTTCAATAATATATATCACTTTACTATTTTATGTATTTTCTTTTAACACATTGTAGGTTCACATTTTTTTGTGAACCTACTTCTGGCGGGCTAATTCTATTGAAATATAACACAAAGTAAACCCCCCTTTCCGATAGACCGATTTAGCTCGTTTTTACAACACTTCTTTCTTATGAATTACCCACGACCTATACCAAGTTTCGTTACAATACCACAGAAATTACGACCGGTATGAGTATATTAGTAATTTGGGTCCGGAGTAAGCCCCTCCTTCAAATGAACCGATTTAGTTTATTTCTACACCATATTTTTCTCTGTAGACTACCACTACGAATACCGAGTTTCGTCGAAATATAACAAAAATTACGGCTGACAGTGGCAAATTGGTAATGTGGGTCCGGAGTAAACCCCCCGCCCCCTCTAATGGACCGATTTAGTTTATTTTTACAACACATTTTTTTCTGTATATTACCACTAGGATTGCCAAATTCCGTTGAAATATATAAAAAACTACGGCTGGCATGGTCAAATAAGTGTTTTGGGTCTGGGGTACCCCCCCCCCCCCTTCCGTTTGACCGGTTTTGGTGGTAATCGTTTGTTAATTGAACGCTGTATACCAAGTTTCGCGACGAAAAAATAAAAACTCTGGCCGCTATCGTGTTAACAGACACATACATACATATATATATATATATATATATATATATATATATATATATAAATTTTAACTGGGGTCATTTTCGGTGTCTACTAGGTAGGATCGATAAAGATTCGAAGAAATTTTTTTAAAATTCCGCCATGAGTGTAACCTCAATAGCGACTTTCCTTCGGAGGAAAGTGCTAAAAGCGCAGGGCACGGAATTGATCCACGCAGAACTCCGAACGTAATTGGCTACCAATAACATATGATGTTCACATGGACAGTTTTTTTCGCCTCAAACCGTCCTATTCGATAACGAACTATTTTTTTCCAAAATATTAGTTCTAACTCACAAGTTACTGATTAGGTCAGTGAAAATTCATATAAATTGCAGGATTTCTTTTTATGAAGACGAGGGCAATATTTCTCTAAAAATATAATTTACGATTGGTGAGATCTTGCGTTTTTTTTTTTTTTTTTTTTTTTTTTTTTTTTACGAAATTGAAGAGAAATGTCTGGGTGTTCATGACATAAAAGATTCAAATTTCAAAACTTTGAATTGGTATTAATAAATGAATATCAAAAAACATTTTTAATACAATGTGACTGTTTGTTGTATGCATTAAGTAATGAATACTGGGAGTAAGAAAAAATTGACTCTCATCAAGGGCATACGAGTCTAAGATAAAAAAGTTAAAAGTGAATTGCAATCTCTCCCGGAGGCTCCCATACATGTAACTGTCAAAATATCTAATCAGGGAACCTGGAAGTTATCAGGAATACAACAAAAGTTCGCATTCTTTATTGGACTACTGAGTCTTCACATCTCTCTGATATAACTTTACATACATGCATGTACATTTTAAATACATATTCTAGAAAATAATCATGTTGATGAGTAACCATGGCAAGAATTTTTTTTGTAAATTTGTATCTGCTATATTTTCGAAGCATTATAGCAAATTACTAACGGAGGCCCGATGGCCATGAGTGTTATGGCGTGAGCACTTAACACTCTGTGCCAAGAGTCGTGGGTTTATTTCCCACTATAGGTTGGTGGCTTTTCTTTGGAAAAAGGAAAAGGCATCAGCTCTGTCCTGGCTAAAAAAGAGTGGTAACTTATAGATAACCCGTCGTAAAATTCGTATTCACAAAAATGGACGTTAAAATTTAAATAAATTATTAATTTCTATTCATGGTTAGTATAAATTGTGTATGTATGCAAAATAGCATAACTTTTTCTTTCGAAGGAGTATGATCATGAGTTACGAAATAAGGATTTAGAGAAGGCGAGGAAGACGGAGAGGAAGAGGGATATATATATATATATATATATATATATATATATATATATATATATATATATAGAGAGAGAGAGAGAGAGAGAGAGAGAGAAGAGAGACTCTTTTGACTGGGGGGGGGGGGCGTGGCGCCCTCCTATAATCCAGTTACTTGGAGGTCGGGTGCTTTGGATAGATTGAGACGAGGACTCACTGGAGCTAGGGTGTTCCCACGTCCATCCAGGCGCCCGCACTAAGCTAACGCCCTAATTAAAATTAGGGTTTGAATTTTTTATAATTTTTAAACGGTGGAGTGCCAATACAATAGAAAGGCTGACGTACGATTTTTTTCCTGACGTACGAGCACGCAGAAGATGCAAGACACAACATTCTCCACTGCACTCTATACACAAGGCAACAACTCAAGCTAGCAGGAGAATATTCCTTGTTAGAGTGGCCTCCGGAAAGCTTAAGTGATATAGTGGAGGACGAAAACATTTTTAAGACGTTTCGCAATTTTGCTAAAGATTGCTATCAACGAAAGACTCTTAGGAGCAAATCTAGGCGCACGTTAGTGCGCCAGGCCAAGTTCCGACCTAAGCATACTGTGTGTATATTACAGGTCTTAGAGCCGATATTTACCCTATCATAACTTTCAACCAGGTAAAGATAAAGTTATTAAATTTTACAGAGGTATTATACTACTAGATGTGAGTAAAACTGGAAATTTTCATAATTCTACATCGAATAGTTTCTGAGATATAAGCGATCGAAAATCGGGATTTATAGGACTCACTCACTCACTGACTCATCAAAATTATTAGGCACTTCCAATGATGCTAGGAGACTTGAAATTTTGCATGATGATAGATATTAAGGTGTTATTAAAGGAAAAAATCGAAAAATCCTGAAAAGTTGTACAGCGCTTCCGGGGCGGGGGCGTGCCAGTTTTGTACTTCCTTCGGAAACCCGTCATTCCGTCCGAAACCCATGATGAGGGGTATCAAATGAATCGTCTCGGTATGAAGAACCTATATTTGATGTTTTAAGAAACAATTAGACGCATATAGGCTAGATCAAAATCTTATAGCAGCTGTCTGTCTGTATGTTTGTTCCTTATACAAATCCGTACCGTTTGACCGATTTTGACCAAACTTGGGACACAGATGGGTCTTGATACGGGGAGAATCATAGGCTAGGTTAAATTGTCTATCAGCTGTCGGTCTGTCTGTTTGTTCCTTATACAAATACACACCGTTTGGCCGATTTTGACAAAATTTGACACGCATGTCGGTCTTGATCCGGGGAGTGTCATAGGCTAGTTCAAAATCGTCTATCAGCTGTTTGCCTAATTGTTTATTCCTTATACAAATCCACACGATTAGACCGATTTTGACCAAACATGGTACATAGGTAGGTCTTTATCCGGGTAGTGTCTTAGGCTAGGTCAAAATCGTCTCTCAGCTGTCTGTCTGCATGTTTGTTCCTTAAACAAATTCATTCCGTTTGACTGATTTTGACCAAACTTGACACACAGGTAGGCCTTGGTCCGGGGAATGCACTAGGCTAGGTAAAAAAGGTCTTTCAGCTGTCTGTCTGTATGTTTGTTCCTTATACAAATTCACACCGTTTGACCTATTTTGACCAAACTTGGCACGCAGGTAGGTCTTGATACGGGAGTGTCATATTACCTATGACGTTTTGTACTTTTTGTTCCATCGGAAAGCCATCATTCCTTCTGAAACCCATCATGTGGGGTATCAAATGAATCGTCTTGGTAAGGAGAACCTATATTTGATGTTTTAAGAAACATTTCGACGCATCTTAACAACAACAGTTGTGACTTCTTTCTTAAATGTAGTAAATAAAGTCGTACGGGTTAACTGCATAATATACTTGACAGCAGATACTAAGTTATTCAAAGTCGAGCCATCTAAATTCCAAAGTTTAGGATCACAAACCCAAAATGTATCGTCTTTGCTCTTATCTTTTTCTTGAAGGCCTTCTTGACATTCCATATTGTGATCTTTATCCTCGGGATAAGGTTCCTGTGTTTTACAGTGTAATAGTTTAGTTAAGAGAGCAATCAATTTGTCCTCTAGAGTACTGTCATCTGGAAGAGCTTCTAACTCTTCTAGGCTAGTGATTAGATGTATGTAGGTTGATTATTGGTATCAAATATCAAGCAGTAAGGAGACCTTTATGCAGAATCCAAAGACCCTGGTTTTATGTGAAGTACAAAAACCAGTAGGTATGCGGCAACTAAATTTTAATTAATACTTAGAAAAAAGTAATGAGATCCCAAAAAAAAACATAAATGTGAAATAGGGGCCAAGTTCCTCCCTCCACAAAGAAACACTCCCTTCCCCAAAAATATCCCCTCCTAAACCCCCCCCAAAATGCCTTACCATCCTACACTCCAAAAAAGTAGTATGAGTTAGTGTATTAAGTGCACCATATTTTCAACCAAAAATATTTGCCAATACAAGAGATGATACAAGAAAGAAATGTCCAAGTTCATTACTTGGAAGACCTCATAGTTATTTACTAAGAACAGTAAAGACACTTCAACTGACCTTTAAAAACAACAATAAAAATACTTATATCCAGTTACTAAAATATCACTTTCCTCAACCAGGTATATTCTTAAACTTGGCAATGTTTTATTTGTGCCGAAATTATCTTTAGAGAGAAAACTAAACATTGCCAAGTTTAAGAATATACCTGGTTGAGGAAAGTGATTAGTAACTGGATATAAGTATTTTATTGTTGTTTTTAAAGGTCAGTTGAAGTGTCTTTACTGTTCTTAGTAAGTAACTATGAGGTCTTCCAAGTAATGATCTTGGACATTTCTTTCTTGTATCATCTCTTGTATTGGCAAATATTTTTGGTTGAAAATATGGTGCACTTAATAAACTAACTCATACTACTTTTTTGGAGTGTAGGATGGTAAGGCATTTTGGGGGGGGGGTTTAGGAGGGGATATTTTTGGGGAAGGGAGTGTTTCTTTGTGGAGGGAGGAACTTGGCCTCTATTTCACATTTATGTTTTTTTTGGGATGTAGTTTTTAGACTAGTGTAGTAGTTTAGACTGGTGGCAATAAGT
>OX328125.1:59190453-59284701 GCA_946811695.1 Gonocerus acuteangulatus
ACACAAATCAACACCAGAATTTTTTAATTCGTGATTTAAAAACAATGAACATAAATATTGTTGGCCAACATTGTTTTTTTTTGGGGGGCGTCCCTTTTTTCCATTTATTTCAGTTTAGTGTTAATCAAGGACACCTACTAAACTAATAAAAGTGTATTCAGGAAAACTGGTGACTGAGATTAATTATTTTTAAAGTACGTTGCCATAAAAAATATTCGTCTAAGAAAACCCCGATATAGGGTTAGATTTTTTTCTAGTGGACAGACCCGGCCGTGTCTAGTAAAAAAGAGCTTGAGACCAGAACACGCAACCATAATTCAGAACTGACCTGGTGTAACTGCAGTAAAAGTATAGCGTAATCTTCCCTGTCAGCTTTTCGCAATAAAAAAATAGTTAATAGGTGCAGCGATTTTATACATTTACTAACGAGGTTTAGATAGGAACGACGATTAGATAGGAAACATACGTAAAATGTACACGGCTGTAACTTTTTTTCGAAGTTATGCCAACTACAAACGAAAATTCTTTCACTACTATCAACTACAAACGATTTCGAATGTATTGAGACGATTAAAAAACACGCACCCCTAAAACTAAAAAAGTCGCCATTTTGAAAATTCAAAAAGTGTCCGTAACTTTTTTTCTAGGCAACTACAAACGAAAATTCTTTCACTACTATCAACTACCAACGATTTCGAATGTATTGGGACCATTAAAAAACACGCACCCCTAAAACTGAAAAAGTTACGATTTTGAAAATTAAAAAAAAAAAAACGCTGTAACTTTTTTTCTGGCTAACTACAAACGAAAATTCTTTCACTACAAACGATTTTACGTCGAATAAAAACGGTTTGGTTTCAATCGGTTGAAGTCGGGTGCGGGGTATTTTTTGACCCCCCCTGATAGAAAGCGCTCCTTACGGAGGTTTTGTGAACTACGTCTGGCGGGCTAATTGTATTGAAATAAAGTACAAAGGAAACCCCCCTTTCTGATAGACCGATTCATTTTTAAAACACTTCTTTCTCGCGAGTTACCCACGACGTATACCGCGTTTCGCTACAATGCAGCAGAAATTACGACCGGTATGAGTATATTAGTAATTTGGGTCCGGAGTAATGAACTGATTTAGTTTATTTTTACAACCCATTTTCTCTGTAGATTACCACTACGAATACCGAGTATCGTCATAATATAACAAAAATTACGACTGGTAGTGTCGATTTGGTATGTGGGTCCGGAGTAACCCCCCCCCCCCCTCCTAATGAACCAATTTAGTTCATTTTTACAACCCATTTTTTTCTGTAGATTACCACTACGAATACCAAGGATTGTTGAAATATTTATTTATTGTGTTTCGTATTTTGTACGATAAACACACTGAGTTAAGTCTTCTAAGAGATCAGGAATTGATTATTAGTTTATATATTATTATGAATCCAGGATGTATGGATTTAAATGAAATATATTAAAGGCTTAAAAATGATTAGAGATTTAACTTTAAGTCATAAAAGTAATGCACTTTTTCATGGGATAAAAATGTGATTGCATCAACGAATCTTCTAGGTCTTCATATGAGGTTGTATAATCCTGTATTTCGTAGATATGTTAAGATACTGTCTATGTACTGGCTACCTTCAGCGAGAAGTTCACACATATTGTAAGGGATGGTTAAGTCATGTCGTCTAATGCAGTCTGCTAGAATATGTTTTATTGTTAAGTCCGAATTACAAATTTCACACGATGGACTCTCTTGTCTTGTCATTAAGTATTTGTGAGTAAGTCTTGAATGGCCAATTCTAAGTCTAGCCAATACAACCTCCTCCCTTCTATTGGCTCGATAACTGGATGGCCAGTCTTTGACAGTAGGTTTTATAGCCCGTAATTTGTTGTCCGTAAGTATCGTCCAAGAGTGTTCCCAGTTTTCCAAAATAAATGTCTTCATAGATCTGTTCATGTCTTCATGTGGAATTGGTCCGTTATCTATGTCTGTCCGTTCTGCAGCTATTTTTGCGTGGGTGTCTGCAATCGGATTTTTCCCTAGACCTTCATGACCAGGTAGCCAGTACAATGTTACATGTTTGTGTAGAGAGTGTATTGTCTTAAGTATTTTTGAGAGTATAGGATGAGAGGTGTACTTGTCCTGTAGTGCTTGAAGTGAACTTAGTGAGTCGGTGTAAATAACATTGTCACGTCGGTTTGAAGTCGGTATGTTCTCCAAGCCAATAAGTATGCCGCAGAGCTCAGCTGTAAACCAACTCCAGTGATCATGGAAGTGTTGCCTACGCATCAGCCAGACCAAGCGCACTCAAAATGTAAAACACTATCCACAACACTGGCCTTCGCCTGTCTCTTGGAGCTTTCAGGAGTAGCCCTGTGGTAAGCCTGTATGCTGAGTACGGCGAACCTCCTCTCGAGTACCGCCGTAAAATTCTCCTTATAACTCAAATGCATAAATCCAGAGCCATGTGTAACTCCGAATGCCTTCATATGAGTATCGATAATCCTTACTAAGACTTGTACAGATCCAAACCCCAAGCCCAGAGACCTTTCAGTGTAAGATATAGAGAACTGGATAATATTTCACAATTCGAAGAAACAGAGATACTGACATTTGGCACTACCCCTTCCCCTCCTTGGTTATAAAACAGTTATAATGTTGAAATATAGCAAAAACTGTGGCTGGCATGGTCAAATTAGTGTTTTGGGTCCGTTTGACCGATTTTCGTGTTTACGAACTCGTTCAATCGTTTGCTAATTGAACACTATATACCAAGTTTCGTGACGAAAAAACAAAAACTCTGCCGCTATCGTGTTAACAGACATATATATATATATATATATATATATATATATATATATATATATATATATATATATATAAATTTTAACGGGGGTTATTTTCGGTGTCTACTAGGTAGGATCGATAATGATTTGAAGAAATTTTTCAAAAATTCCGTCATGAGTGCAACCTCAATAGCTACTTTCCTTCAGAGGAAAGTGCTAATAACATTTAAAGAAGTCTAACTCGCAGGAACTGTGCCAAGATAGTATGTTTTAATATCATTTTTTTTTTTTTTTGTTTGTTTGTTTTGTTTTGTTTTTTTGGATTTCAGTAATTTGTTGTTAATCCGGAAACAATCTACTGGCTGCTTTTGTATTTAATCAAATTATTTTCTTTTATGAAGGATTATTTTTACCGCCTCAAGATGGGGAAAAAGAACAAATTATTAGACCCTAAATGAAGTTTTAAAGTTGGCAGCCCACTTCATTTTCATTAATATAGTTTTCTCCTTCTTCAGAAACACATTTTTTATTTTATTTTATCCTGCGTGTTCAACTTTATACACGACATTATTCAAAGGAAAAGACATAATTTTAATAAAATCCAAGGTGTTTCATGTAGATGTTTATAAAAACCTTGCCAAGAGAGTATTTGAAGAGGGCGCCTGTTCCTGAGACGTCCCTCTTCAGTTGACGTGAGTAAGGCCAAAACATCCTCAACTTATTCTGGCTTTAGGAATATTTTTATTGTGTAAATAATACTATCAAAATATATTCTATATATTTTAGCACTTCTCGTAGAAAAGTAGCTATTCTGGTTTTGAAAAATATCTTCAAATTTTCATTGATCATAATTACTAGTCAACCAGCAGTTAAAATGTATGATATATATATATATATATATATATATATATATATATATATATATATCGCAATTGTTTTGCCTAGATTATATTTCTATACTCTTGTATAATTTGTTACAATAGATAGAAGGGGAAATACAAATATAAATATTTTAAGCATCCAGATAAAATCATTACATGGAAAGACACTTATATGCCGTCGTTTCTACGAGTCGGATTTTAATTATCTGAATTCCAAAAGTTTGTAGCTAATAAGTCATTTTTTAATCAACTGCTCAAGAAACAAGTATTCAAAAGAGTAGAGGAAAAACAACATAAATATATCGTCAACTTTTGTGCGGATAACAGATAGTCAGCAGAAAGAAAGTGAAACCGAACGATCTCATGAAATCTCTTGTAACCTGAAGAAAATTTACTACCATTCCACGCGACAGAAGCTGTATCACAATTCAAGAACAAACCAAGCGAGTCAAAAACATGGAAATTTAGTTTAGGTTTCTTTTATAATTTTCTGTTGAATAAATATTGCAGGACTTACCGGTTTAAATAATCTGCAGGAATTTCTTCATAAATTAGAAAATGAAGTGCACACAAGGAATCGCCGCAAATGCATAATTTTGAATTTGGAACATAAATATTCTTAAGTGTAGAAAACGAAGAACCTTCTAAGAAATTACAGAACTTGGAGTAGAAATAATCCGAAACTCGGAACACAAGTGATAACCTCACCAATTCTTCGTCTGTCGCGATAGTGTTGACCGTTCTAATACGGAAAAACCAGAACGGTTTGTTGTGAGGACGCGAAGTGTTAGTGGGAACAACTGAGGAAACGTCAAAGAAAATGATAACATCAGTAATGATAAAATCTTTTACTTCAAGCTTGATTATAATATTTTTCTCACATTATTTATGCTCATGTTTTATAAATAGTTTTACGAAAGGCAAACATAGGACAGAACTCTACTTGTCAATATGCTTCTGGATACCCACAACAGCTGTCAAGTCTTTTATATTTTTGAATAGGTTTTATTTCATTTTGTTTTTCCTATATTGCAAATTTGTGTGCTAAATATTGTTACAACTTAGAATAATGATTAACCAAAAGTTTATCTGGTATCAGGAACAGATTGTTATATTCTTTAAAATAAATAAATAAATTTGAAAATTTTATATTTTACAATAGAGCATACACGCCATTGAAAAGCAGTGATATTTTCTTCGCTATAATGAAATATTTAAACGTTTAGGTTTTTGAACTTATTTTTTAATGTTCCTTGCTTTTGCACATATTACATTTTATTTATATTTTTTCCCATTTGATTTCTGTATGGTAATACAGGGAAAAATAAAAGAGGCACCAAATTTTGACTTGAGTGTTTCTTATAGATTTGAAATAAGTAAAACAGGAAAAAATATTTAATAAATTCTATCTCGTTTATCTGTTCTCCTAAAATCTTAACAAGACAAGTTGAAAATTAGTATTTTTACAGGCCACAACAAAGCAACACTGTAAACGATTGCCTCATTTCGGAAACAATGGAGGGGAAAAATAAACATGGTACTTTTTTAGGAATATAGTTCACTGAATTTTGGGGATTACTAATGACGTTCTTTACAACCTGGGCGTTCTAAAATGTAAAATGCTTGGGCGTATATAAGGGGGGCTGAAGCTGCCCCCCCCCCAATTTTTTTTTTATTCAATCGATAAAAATGTGTCATAAAAACTTCAAAAATAAATTAAATAAGATCATTTAGTTCAGAAAAAATATATTTTTTAGCCCCCCCCGAAATTATTTTTTATATAGGCCCCAGGTAATATGAGGATAGGAATTCCTTTCCTAAAATCGTATTATTGAGATTTTTCTCTAAAGCATAGGGACCTTAAGTGGAAGAGCAGGGACAATGATTTAACCGGTACGCCGAGTGATATTGAGAGATGATAGAAAGGCAGCCGGAGCATCAATATAATAGCAGAATAATATTGAATACTTAGACAGTGAACAGAAGGTGGATAGCGACTGCGATTGAAGGAGCATCAAGGAGTAGAAATGGTTTTACTGTTGTAAATATGTGCTAAAAGACACTATCTAATGTAACTTAACTAAAAGGCACTTAGTCTGATCATATTTTCAACATAAGCTAAATACAAATACCAACATATCGCACTAGTATTTCTAAATTGACACTACTCAAAATAAAGCCCGATTGAAAATGTGTGACACTTGCGTATGTAGGGGGCATAGCATTAAGACGTGTCAAAGGTGATACAAGTTTTGATGGTTTATAAAAAGATATTTACCATGCCTTTCATAGTCATAACTAAAAAACACCGATTTTTGAATTGTGTCACTTTAGAAATACTAGTGCGATATGTGTATGCATTTAATTTTTTCTTGGTTAGCCTTAAAACTCTAGTAAAACATCAGTTTATTAAGGTTGTTCCTGATCTAATAATTCTTGGCAGAACCAGGGTAAATTTAGCGGTTTATTACAAAAATTGAAGGCATTCAAGAAAATACTGATTTGCAACCTACGAAAGCTTTTATTTTTAAATGCTTGTTGTGAACCCTCAGACAATAAATGTGAAAAAATCATTAAAATAAACACGTTACAGAGAAATTTGCAATATCCTTAGTAAAATATGACCATTGTTTGTGGCCATTTTCCACAGTTCATCAAATATAGAGTAGGGCAATAGATAGAGTAATTTAAACGAATTTACAATTAAAAAATAACAATATCTTTTTTGCTGTTAATAGTAAAAAATAAGAGCTACCATTTAATTATTAGCCTAGAATAAATAAACATGGAACAAATATACAGTGCGAATGCTTCGCACGGTATCGACTAGTATTATTACTATTTTTCATTTGTAAATTCTATTTGTAATCAAATTGTAAGTGGTTTAACTTCAGAGTTACAGGAATTAAACGAAACAGAAATAAAATTGGAAAATTAAGATGCAGCTTTATAATATTTTATTTTCAACATTATTTTTCTCATATAATTATTTCTTAATAACATCGGTCTGAACGCTCATCTGACACGGAATAGATTAGCTGAGAGAAAACATGTAATCAGCTTCTATATTATTGCCTAAAACATATTGTATTCTCCATCACCACACAGCCTCGTTATCAACTAGGAACCAGAGCACCCTTATCGGTGGGCGTCTACGCCAACACAATATAATCATGTGCGCACAATACATCCCATTAAGATTAACCTTTCAAAAGTATTCAACTGCTGATTTCTTTCAGCATTCAGAAATAGGCAGATATATATGACTGAATAATCCTGACTTGATGTTTTAACTATGGAAATTATAATTAATAATTATTATAATTATAATTATTTGAGCAATAGACAAATTTAAGAATTATAGGAATAACTAGAAAGTCAATAAAACTTCAATTGATGCTTGAAATATATTTATTGATGTACACTTTTCCTTACATTCATTACACCTTTCAGATGCCTTTTTAGAAAAAATGTTAGAAGTAAAAAGGAACTTATCCTAAACATAAGGAGGAAATCTTTCTCCTTCTTTAAACTATATAAATTACAAACAATAATTAATTGACCAATTACACAAATTTAGGAATTATGGGAACATGTGTAAAGTCGAAAACATTCGTTGCACATTTAAGATATTGGCATTTCAAGTTGTGATGTAAAACATGCTTATAAAGGGGGCAATAGTTGGATTCGATTGCTCTATTCAAATCTTGCTGTACAAAATGCAATTCAAAACAAATTCAAAAACAATACATATATATATATATATATATATATATATATATATATATAAAATAATAATAAGTATAGTATAGTATATATATATATATATATATATAAAATAAGCAGGAGTATAGTGGAGGGAAAAACCAAGAAAAATCTCATCCCCTTACAAAACATTAAAGATGCATGAAGGAAGCCTGAGGAAGATTATATATATATATATATATATGTAAATTATTTGTACTCAGTTCATCGCCATAGATACGAATTTCATTCACGAAAAAAAAAATATTTTAATATTTTGAATATTAATAATTTCAAGTCACATTTTTGACACTTGACACTGAAAGAAAATTAAATGATAAGACATTTTCTGCTTTAAAATATGAAAAAAGAGAATTCTGAAATACCATGGACCTAGGGAAAAGAGTTTTTTTTTTTTTTTTTTTTCCTTTCTGGAATGCTTTCCCGAGGAAGAGAGAAATACCTCGACGGCTGGAGAAAAATGATAAACCTGAGGTTTCTCGACTGAATAATAAAAGCTTAACCGGACTACCTCTTATGCAAATATTTCTTCTGCTTTAGAAATAGGGAAAGCATCATTTCAAGTATTTGAAGAGATCCCGCTGGAGATAATGTACACAAGATGTACATTGTGATGTCAAGTACAACGGTTTTCCTTCTAAAATTGTGTTTGTTTGTATCGCTACCAACTTTCCAACAAATGGTGGCCGATTTTGCTCAATTTTTTTTTTTTTAAGTTTCTATTAACATTTAAAAAGCATCTTCCAGTATAAAAAATTATGAGTGTATTGTAAAACGGCCCTCTCAGCGCCATTCATTGAAGAACCATAACTCACATTTTACAATAGACAGGAATGCCTTCTTGAGGTTATTCTCTAAGCTTATCAAGAGCTCTATGCTTTAAGCTTTCATTGAATCGCTGAAATTACTCATTAGGGATTTCACAGGTCAAGTAAGAATTTCATGAACCATCCAGTCCCTCCCAGAATAGAGGATAGAATAATTGCCCTCGTTCGATCCAGGCCTACTTTGAGAAGCTGAGAAGGTTGGCCCAAGCTATGGTAGTCTTGAGGATGACGGTCCTCCGGATCCTTCGGGAAGAACATTTCCCTTCAGATTACAGCAAGTTCAGGAGTTGAGGCCCGGGATCAGGATCAGATAGCATTGTTTTGAAGGTGGGTTCTGGACATGGGACGTCCTCCAACGGGTATTTGTGGACTGACAAAAGTTCGTTTTCCAGCATCATCGTCCACAGCAGGCAAAATGGACGAAAATAACATGGGCATTTGAAAGAATTATGAGAAATTCTCGCCAGGTCCTTAGTCGAGTTAGGAGAAATTTGAAAGCAAGGTTGGCAGCTTGCCTTAAGAATTAAGTCCGACATATTGAAGCTGGATAACAGGCCCAATTGCTACGGGCGCTGGAGTGATAATCTGTTTTTGTTTTGTTTTTTTTAGGAAGAAACTTTTTTATCTGCCCACGGGCGCGAGGGCAAGTCCTCTAGTCTGGGAGGGATTAGCTGGTTCGTGAAATTCATACATGACCTGTGGAATCCTTTATTTTTTTTTTTTATTTATTTATTTATTTCGAATTTACAACAATGTATAAGGTACATTTCTAGTAAATTTTTGCAAGATTATATGACATGGATGTACATGAGGTGGGAAGCTGCACAGTTGTAGTACCCACAAGACAGAATTTATTTTTTTTCACAGATCTTCACTTTCTAGAGTTGATCTCTTGGCCACTTGCGTTTCAGTCGGCGAATGGGGTTGTAAGGAATGTGCTCGGAGGATAGAGAGTTTATTAAGGAGTTAGGATGGCCGTGTAGGTTCGAATGGAATTTGCGGTAGAGGGATTTGGCTAGAGGATGGATAAAAGGGATATTAAGGTCATTATGGAGGGTCAAATTGGAGACATAACGGAGCATCCGTTATTTTCCGGAGAATTTTAGACTGCATGGATTGGATTTTGTAGGAGTTGGAAGGCTTTGTGGAACCCCATAGTTGAATTCCGTAAGTAAATATTGGTCTGAGAATGGTCATGTAAATGAGGCGTTTGTTTGTTAGTGTGAGATTAGATCGTTTGTCAAGTAAGTGTAGTAATAGTCTGTACCGTCGGCTGAGTTCTTGTCGCTTCTGGGTAATATGTGGCTTCCATGTTAGTCGTTTGTCAAGTATTAGTCCTAGATAGCGATTTTGGGATTTTTGCGGAATTAGAGAACTATGGAGGAACACTGGAGGGCAGGATGATCGCCTGAGGGTAAAGGTTGAGTGGCAGGATTTCTGAGGGTTAACTTTGATTCTCCATTTACTGAGCCAGGGTTCGATCAGTCCAAGGTGTTCCTGGAGAGACTTGGATGTCAGAATTGGGTCAGGACTGCAGGAGAACAGAGCTGTATCATCGGCGAACATATGGAGGGATGTACCGGGGTGAGTTGGGATATCAGCCGTATATGTGAGGTATAGGACAGGACTCAGGATTCCGCCTTGAGGTACACCTGCAAGTTGGGGGAAAATGGGTGAGGATGTAGTACCATAGGAAACTTGGAAGAATCTGTCGGAGAGATAGGATTTTATTACGAGGTAGTAGGCTGATGGGAGAATTTGTTTGAGTTTGAACAGCAAGCCCCGGTGCCACACCCGATCAAAAGCCTGGGCTACGTCGAGAAAGACACCAGAGCAATACTGTCCATTCTCAAAGGCTGTGGAGATCAGATCCACAATTCTGTGGCATTGATGAATGGTGGAATGGAGTTGACGAAAACCAAATTGGGAAGACGGGATTTTGGGAATAAGAATGGGGTAGAGGCGTTTGAGTAAGAGTTTTTCTAGAATTTTCCCCAATACGGGTATTAGGGCAATAGGGCGATAGGATGTGAGGTGGTGGATAGGTTTTTTTGGTTTAGGTATCATACGGATTACAGAGAATTTCCAGAGGAGGGGAAAGTGGGTAGTTCTGAGGACAGCATTATAAATGTAGGTTAAGAAAAGGACTGCTTTTTTCGGGAGATGCTTGAGTATTTGGGGCGTAATTAGGTCATATCCTGGAGCTTTTTTGTGGGGAAGGTGTTGGATAGCGTGAAGTACTTCTTTAGGATTGAAGGCCTTGGGAGGAAGTGACATTGGGAGGGGAGTATCCAGTTGACTCGAGACATGGTGGGAGTGGGTTGGATTGTTAACATCAGGGTGCGGGGTAAAGACATTGGAGAGGTAATGCCCGAAGGCGGTGGAAATTTCTATATCAGTTATGGCCCAAGAGCCATCTTCTTGTTGGATGGGATGATGGGAGGTTTTGTATGAGAGTATTTTTCTAGTCGCCTGCCAGAGTGATTTGTCGGATGAAGTAAGTTCCTTAGTGTATGTTTTGAATTGATCGTTTTTATGTTTCCACAGTTCATTTCTTAGTTGGTTTGTCAGTTGGTTTAACAGTTTTTTGTCGGATGGGTATCTAGAATTTTGCCATCGTTTGCGTGCTTTTCTCTTTTCAGTGAGCAGTAGTTGTATGTGTGTTGGTATGCCAGCCGGTCGTGTTTGTGTATTATGTAGAGGTTTTAGTCGGGTGGAGATGAATAAGGATTCCTGAATGGCTACTGAAAGATAATGAACAGCATCGTCGATATCAGTGTTCGTTTTTAGAGATGTGTTTAGGTCCAGTTTAAGTTCTAAGGATGATTGAAAGGATTGCCAGTCAACTGGACCAGGAGTGAGTGTGGGTTTTGGAGGTATAGAGTGGGAATCAGCATCGGAGTTGAAGAGAAGGAGTACTGGACTATGATCGGAAGATAGGTCATCGAGAGTGGAAATAGAGGTAGGAATTTGGGAAATACCATGGGTAATGAAAAAGTCGAGGATATCAGGACGTTTTGAGCGGGAAGTAGGCCAGTATGTAGGGGAAGAAGGGGTGACTATTTTGGCAGGGAAGGTGGAGAGGGTTTGCAGTAAGGTTCGTCCTCGAGGATTAGCCACATGGCAACCCCACTGGGGGTGTTTAGAATTAAAATCCCCACCAATTAGGAAGCGAGGACCTAGATGCAGGAAGAAAGAATGAAAGGTATTGGTGGAAACAGATTTATTAGGAGGACAATATACGGCTGCAATGGTAATAGGAAATTGAAATGTTGATTGGAGGGAAATTGAGGTACTCTGAATGATGTTTGGTGGGAATTGATTAGGAATTAGGAAGTGGGAAAGTGATGAGCGAACAAGAATTGCTGTTCCGCCATGTGCTGTTCCGTCTGGATGATCAGTTCTGTACGTTTTGTATCCCTAGATGTAGAATGTAGTCCGTCGAGTCAGGTGTGTTTCAGTTAGAAGCGCGATGTCAATGCTTTTGTCCTTTAGAAGTAAGTATAGTTCGTCCTTGTGATTTAGTAGTCCATTGGAGTTCCACAGGAGGATTGTGAGAGGTTTGCAGGAAGGATGAGTCATGATTGGGAGGGGGGAAGTTGGCAGAGTTTTTGAAAAATGGCTATGAGGGGTGAAATGAGGGTTTTTAATTCCGCTAGGAAAGCCTTTAATGATTCGGTAATGGAGTTTAATTCAGAAAGGAATGAGGGTAAAGGAGGCGATGGAATGGTAGAGGATTCAGGGGAGGGAATGGTGGCACCTTTGACTGCTGATGAGTAGATGGCTGTAGAGAGACCTGACGTGGAGGCATGGACTACAGGAGGTTGAGGCTGCACATGGGATGATGGTTCTTGGCGTGGTAGAGCAGGCTGCTTTGATTGGAGACTGTCCTGGCGAGGAACAGTTGCTGAGGAGATCTTGGTCTGCTCAGTTTTGAAGTTAGCTTGGCGATGTTGCACTTCTGGAGTAGGGTTTTCCCTTGAGAGTTGCCGACGTTTCTTCAATAGTTCTTGATAAACTGAGCAACCTTTATAGTTGGCTGGGTGTTCGCCCTGGCAGTGAACACATTTAGCCTTTTCTTCTCTCGTCTTCTTTTGGCATTGAGATGTTAAATGCTGTCCAGCACATTTTACACATGCTGGATTTAGTGTGCAAAAATTTTTGGTGTGGTTGAAGCCCTGGCATCGTTGACACTGGATTAGGTCTTCTTTTCTATGCGGTTCTTCAACTGCAACGCTTGTGTAAAGAAGGCGCTTTAGGCTAAATATTTCAGAATTATTGTCTGCTGGTTCCAGATCAATGAAAAATAACGGTAGCGGGAGTTTGGTGACTGGATGACGGACATTGTTGGCGTTTCTAACCTTGAAACCGATTTCGTTCAGGGCGTTTTTTATTTCGTGTTCTGGAGTGCTGGGGTGGAGGTGTCGAATTACAACTCTGTATGATTTGTCTTCTTTCAATTGGTAGGTAAAATATTGTAAATTTGATGCTTTTAGATATCTGATGATTTTTCTGTATGAATCTGGTGTACTTGGCTTGATAGTGCTTGTTTCTGAACGGGATCGGCAAGAGAATTCTGTTGGATCGACTTCTTTTTCAAGGTTTGTGCAAAACTTGATGAAATCGTTGATCCCCTTGACGTGGATTGGCGGAGTACTCTTTCCTGGCTCTTCGATTTGTTCCTCCATTCGAGAAGTGTCTTCGTCGTTGGGAGATATGGCTGCGTATTTGTTGGGTGAGATGAATTGGTTGGTAGGGTTGCGTTCTTTTGAATGGCTTGGGGCATTTTTAAAAGTAGCCCGAGATGAAGAAGATGACGCGAGAGACGTCTGAGATACGGATCTTTTAATTGTTATTTTTTTCTTCTGGAGTGAATTCATGGGCGAGTTCTCCTGGGAATGGAGCTGTCTTTTATAGCTTGATTTCCTTTTCCCTCCCATGATGGTTGTGTGGAATCCTTAAAGAGCAATTTCAGCGATTGATTGAAAGCTTATGGCAAAGAGCTCTTGAACATCTTCGAGGATAACCTCATGAAGGCTTTCTTGTCAATTGTAAAATATGACTTATATTCCTATTATTAATGCCACCGAGAGGCTCTTTTTTCAATATAATTGTAATTTCTTATACTAGAAGATGCTTTTAAATAAATTCAAACGAGGTTTTTTTGTGTAAGGCAATGCTAGTAGAACATGTAAAACAAAAAAAAATATATATATAATCGGCCACCATATGTCAATTGGAATGGAATGGCCCACGTATACGCTGTTAATGGCCATTTTGACCATAAGGAGTCATTTCTGACCTATAGTGCTGTTGACTTTTTTCATCCTCGTGACTCGAAGATTCGAAATATGCAATAAAAAAAATTTGACCTTGAATAACATTTCAAGGCCAATTTTGCGGGGGTAAATATGGGGGTTATTTTTTCCAATCTCACATTGGAGAATACTCTGGCCAACGGATGACCATTACTTTTGGGACACCCTGTACATAATGACATAAACAATTAATGTTTCGTTTTAATCTTTTGAGAAAAATGTAAGCAGATAAAAAAATGTGAAATAAAAGCGAAGTCAAATCATGGTGCCACAATAGGAAATTGAGAGTACCCGAAGCGAAAATTACTCCTTTTAAGCCCTGAATATTTCGAGTGAAATCTCTCTATCGAATCTCACATAAGTTGTAAAATATAATCGGCTTTCTAACGGTATATACACAGAACTGAGATTATCTCTCAATTTCACAATGTCATTGGAATTCTAGAGTGAAAAAACATCAAATAACTAAAAGTAATATTATGTTTAAATTTGTGATATTATCAGAAATAAATGATAATTATTCCTGATGAAATTTATTTTTAATGATTATAGTAAGCTATACTTAAAAGGCGAATAAAACAAAATACATAGAAAATTATATGTTTTCTTACACTGGCCTCATCGTATTTTTGATAATACGACGAAAATAAACATAATATTACTTTTACATATTTGATGTTTTTTTGCTATAGAATTTCAATTACATTATTAAATTGAGAGGTAATCTCAGCTGTGAATATACCGTTGCAAAAAATACCGATAGAAATGTGTGGTTGGTGGTGTTGAAGTACATTGCCTGTCTAGTTTTACCCCCTGGAGTAATGTCATTAACTTTCAATACACCCTGTATATTCAAATTTAAACCACCGTTATTTTCATGAACCAGGATTTCTTAATGTGAAATATTCTAGTCGGTACTTTCGGATTGCGTCATGAGGTCAACCTCAAAAGTCGGTTTCCTCCGGTGGAGGGAGGGAGAATACTATCTAAAAATTATCATTTTCTCTTCATGATATATAGAATAAGAGTACCTGAAAATTTGTTAACCCGAAACTGTAAAAGCTACGACTGTCAGAAAGGCTCAAAGGAAAAAAAAACACTAGATATCAGCGGAAAGTAATATTTTATTTTTGCAAATAATATTTTTCTCGTACCTATCAATATCTGTTCTTGGCCAGCCATTTCTTTATGGTTTAAAATAAAAATATTTGTAAAATATTGTCTGAATTAATCGTGAAAGAAGTTAACAGGACGATCTAAGTTGGATAGGATTCCATTCGATGGAAAAGGAAAGTCCGCAACGAATATAAGTCTCTTTGATATAAGCGCAGAATCGAGACTTAAACTTCTTCCTAAGTTTACTTTAACTTTTGATTTGGTTAAAGAACTTATAAAACCAATTTCAAAACTTCTAGTCATCTCATTTCTTTTATATTGCACCTTAGGAGAAAAATGTTATAAACTCATACTCCCGGAATCACAGAAGAATATAATAGTCACTCAGTTATTATACTATACCGGGGGTCTCTCTGTAGAATAGTGGCTAACGCTTTAGATTCATATTTCCGATATGACCGATTCCCACCGGTGGAAAATTCCTTGATGCCCCCGGATGTCGGCACTAATGGATCACTTGTCGATGAGCCGCTAAAAATAAATAAATCGTTTAGAGCCTGCTGCTCAAATTCAGGAACATGAATATGCTTTAGGTCCTCCACCCGACAAACCAATGTAATGTACTGTATGACATACAGTCTCATTTTCATAATGTCACTCTACATTTTCGTACATGGCCACCCCGCATGCGCGAACGCCAGCGGACACTTTTTTGTAACGCTTTTTCAGTTTAGTCATCGCTATATCATATTTATGCTTAAAAAAAATTATACTATACCACTGAGCAGGAAATCTTGCTGACTTTTTCTAAAGTCTAGTTTACACGACCTGATCTTGGGAACGTAAGTCGGTTCTGAAATTGATTGGTGAAAATACTGCTCCTAGTTGGAAGAGATTTCCAACCGTTTTCGAGAGGATGGATAGGGGCAGATCACACCCTTAGTAAATCAGTGAATACTTAGGGTACGATACGCAAGAAATTTCAGAGATGATCAGCATTCATAAGTGTTTCATGACTCAATACAGGTCTTTGGATGCATGAAGGCGTCATCCTCATTTTCATTTTCTACCTTACTTTCTCGCTTAGGGCCAATGCAGTTACTCCTTCGCCGACAGCTTGTTGTCATGGGCGTACATAGAAAAGTATTTCCAGGGGGGCTAGACAAATTTAGGGGGGGAAATGGGAGTATTTCGGGGGCATGGAATACCAACAGAACTTGGAATATTTAACCAACTAAAACGCTATTACACCCCCAAACAAATTAATTTTTAAATTCATTTAATTTATTTTTAAGGATTTTGTGACATATTTTTACCGACTGTATCGAAACTTCGCCCATGACTCCAGTTGCGATGAATGTTCGAACTAGACTGACTATGATCAGGCGATCCAACCACAACATTTATTTTCTTAGTAGAAAAACAAGTTTTTGTCTCTAAATAGCACGAAACAAATGTTTATCTGTAAAGGAAGGGAAGGTTTTCTAGAAACCCTCCAGCCGGTCTAGCTCCAGCGAGTTCCGAGATCTGTCACTCAGTCCTCTTGGATGCCACAGGATAAGGGAGAGTCTACGGTATACGTAAAATATTTTATACGCAGAAGTTGAACCAAAAATGGCATGCGTAGTGCTGAAAAATTAACTCATTTGCCATATGGATACTATGGTAAAGGGGCCATTCCATGTCAATTCAACCAATGAAAGTACTGTTTACAACCTGACCCTCTTAATTTTTTTTGAAATTTTGAATCCTATAATAGCTCTAACAACTCCTTGAATAGTACAATTTTTTTTAAAAAAATTATCTGTTTCCGTTTTTTCAGTATTCATTTTCAAAGTATTGAAAACAGGAAATGGATGAAATAAAATTTAATATCTAACCATGCCTCAATTATTCAAAATTTCATTTTTCAAAAAATGTTTTGAAAATTTGTACAAAACGATTTTTGAAAAACTGTACTTTTAAAATTCTGAATATATCCATATATAGTTTATTTATTGATCCTCAACCTCAGCCAAATATATTGATGAACTAGTTACAATTCCTCATTTTTAAACGTTTCGGCCTCAGGGCCATCCTCATTAACTAGAAGAAAAATAAATTACATGTATTTAAAATTACATTAAAAAATATTTTTTTTTTGGAAATAATTTATACCTCAGAAAATCTTTGTGGATAATTTCCTAACACATTCTGAATATATTTTAATCTTCAGTTCATTGACTACATATGCTGTTAGTTTCATTATGGGAACATTCTACAACATAATTTTAACTGATTTAGACTCAGATCCAGTAGCCTTCAATGAAAAAATATGTGGCGGTTTTATTGCCTGTGAATATGACGACCAGTGGTAGCTAGCATGTGTACTCAACAAATTACTCAGTTTAAATGTATTATCACAATAGAACCAAAATGGAAATGACCGTTTATTAAATGTTATAAATGGCCATTTCTTTTTCTCTCTATAATTATGTAAAACATTTTTTGAAAAATGAAATTTCTAATAATTGAGACATGTTGGATATTAAATTTTATTTCATCCATCTCCTCATTTTTGTTGAGTACACATGTCAGCCACCAGTGGTCGTCATATTCACAGGCAATAAAACTAACACATATTTTTTCATTAAAGGCTACAGTATCTATGTCTAAATCAGTTACCTACCAGTTCAACTTCACTTTTATTGAAGTTCGAGTAAAGTTGAGTCTTCATTTTTTTCTTAGTTAAAGGAATGAAAGGGTGCAATTTCTGGGTTCCGGTAATATGTTTTTTTTTTTTTTTTTTTTTCAAATCTCCCCTTTAATTTTAGTACTGTCTGAAAAAAAAATTCAAATTTTGATCAGGGATGCTTATTGCTGAATTTACAATACAAATATCCATCACACCATATTTTTACCAACTACGCAGTGACAATTACAAAGTCAAAATTGTGTTATAAAATGATCCCGTTCCCATCCCATAATGAAAATAACAGCATTTTTAATCAATGAACTGAAGATTCAAATATATTTTTTTCAGAATTTTAAAAGTACAGTTTTTTCGAAAACCGTTAGGTACAATTTTTCGAAATTTTTTTTGAAAAATAAAATTTGCAATAAGTTGGTCTTGTTGTATATCAAATTAAAGTCCATTTAATTAGCTAAACAATAGGACTATGCTGACTGTTCTAGCTAGAATAGAACTTAATCTACCTAGCAATAAACATTTTCCAGTTGACCAAAAAAAGGCGGGTTTTCAATACTTTGAAAATTAATACTAAAAAAACGGAAACGGAAATTGTTTTTGGTGTTAGAGTAACCAACCTACCAAATTTTATTAAAATCCAAGAAGGTCGGGTTGTGACCCTTGTTGATTTGACATGGAATGACCCAAAGGGAACAAAAAGAAAATAAAAAAATACACACAATTTGGAAAATGTCGGCCCTTATATAAGCCCATGCTTGTTGTTATGATAAATACGGAGCCATTTATTTTATTTTTATTTTTTTAAACTGCACAATTTTGAACTATGAGTATATTGCTGATAAAATAAACAGTAGGTCAGGAGCCGAAAACTGGATGTAAAAATACAAAGCTTTTTCGATGAAACGGCCAATTAGCCTCAGTTAGTTTTTCACAGTTATAGAGTTCAGTAAGCTGTTGTCTGTCGTGTAGCTAATGGAAATGTTTATCTAAATCCTGGAATTCAAATGTGATCTCAAATAGTCACCCAACATTGGGAATAGAATCATCGATTAAGTTATCTGATGATTGATTATTGAAAGATTGATAATTACGTATTTATAACCCCCCAAAATATTTGGGCAGCAAACTTTATTTATTTTAAATAAAGAATTTCTCTTCTCTCTCTATTCTGAATTTCATCTGTGTTACTCCATATTGTTCATTAATCGCAGAATGTTGGGGTTTTGAGAGGTAGTTCTGATGATTAAGAGTATATTTTAATGATTGGGCGGGGGGGGGGAGAGGATTTTATACTTTTGCCTTTGTGAAGTAAAGATAAACAGAGAGTCTATGTTTATTGTATATGTTTTTGTATTTTCAAGTTTAATTAAAACTATAAAAATAGCCTGTAGCTTTGCAGAGAAAACTGAAGTGTCATCAGATAATCCTGCCATTCTATGGATATTATGCTCAATTATTGTGGTGACAGCTGTTTGTATATTGAGCCATATGTAAATATGTATAATCCGTCCAGTTTTAATCCAGTTAAAATCGCTTTAAAATAAATATTAGTTTACACACATAACTAAACACGCGGCAGGGTTTTAGCACTTTCCCAAGGAAAGTTTGTAGCTATTGAGCTTGCACTCATGATTGAATTTTTGAAACATTTCAATCTTAATCGATCATACTTGTCCGATACCTAAAATGACCTCCGATAAAATTTGTGTTTATGCAGGGTGTTAGGAAGTAGATGATAGTACTCCGGGGTGTAAAAGTATACTAAAAATGTAGTTAAATGTGGCTTTCCTGAAGTTTCTATCTAATTTTTTTTTTTTTTTTTTTTTTTTTTTACAAAACCCTTTTTCTCTCGGCTTGTACACATTATTTGTCAACGTTACTATTACTCTTTTGTAATCAGCATTACTTATGCGCTTTCAATATTTGCCTTTTTTAAACCGCAATAAAAGTTCAAAGTTCATATCAATAAAAAAGTCTATTTAGCGACATATTTTTGAGAATCAATTGGAAAGGTAATTTAATTTTACAAATTTTGTTATATCGGCAGCTTAAGGATTTTTTTTTTTTTTTTTTTTTTTTTTTTTGGGAAGAGTAGTGAGATTCTCGAAAATTTTTCACTAGCTAGAATTGTTTATGAAGCCAAGGGATGGCTGAGAATCGTACAAGATAAAAACGTCAGATCTTTGAGAGCCCTCTCTAGCTAAAAATCAAACTTTTTGATTGGGTCTGCCCGCGATCTAGTGGCTAACGCCTTGGATTCTCATGCAAATGATGGGGATTCGAGTCCCGCCTGCATCAGGTATTTTTCTCATTTAACGGCTCGTTGAGGAAATTCCTGGCTGAACCACGGAAGATGACGGACCGCTGTAAAAAAAAAAAAAAAAAAATAATAATAACTGAGGAGGAGCAGAATAGCTTGATACCATATGGCTCTCGGAGCAGACACAATGAGCCTTTTGCGAGAGAACAAAGACGCAGTCTGTAGGTACGGAAGGTGAGACCCTTCTTCTCCAAAACTTTGTAGGCAACAGGCACTGAGGATGAGATATAAACCCGAAAGTGCTCAAGAGTAAGCTCGTAATAAAATATGGGAGGTTGTCTTGCTCTTCACACCCCCGCTGAAGCCCCACAAACCAGCCCATAATAATAATAATAATAATAATTATAAAGCAAATAGGTACGAAATAGTTGTATATTTCTTGAAGGTTAGAGAAAATGTATTTTCTCTTGAGGCATAAATAAATCATAAATTCCTAAGAGTTACCTCTCGGGGAGTTATTTTATCTTGACATGATTGCAGTATGAGAGTTACTGTCCTAGGTGCGATAGTATTCATCAATTTTGACGAAGCGATAGAATCCGGTCCATTGGTAAGCCGTCAAGAAGATGGATGAAGAGCCGCTAAAGAGAAAAAGGACATGAAATATGAAATAGTTCTTCTTACTCATGATTTAAGAAGAACTTTCTAAAGATGCAATCTTACTTTTAACGTCTTTCGTCTGAAATATTTAATCTTCAGCGGTTTAAAACTCTCTTGTCGTCCTTTCCGCATGATATTTTATATATCTCAATTTACCTCATTCAAAAACGTTTTTTTTTTATTTTGAAGCTTGTCAAAACTTCGGACGAGGCGGCACCTCCCACTGACCGTCTTCATATTCCTAATCGAGCAGTAAAACGCGAATACAGGAAGCAAGCCTTTGTTCCTACTAACCCTGGTGAATATATGCTCTAGTCCTTAGATAAAGCTACTAAATAAGGTTTTAATTGTTTTAGTAAGTTTACAATAGGATTTCCACTAGATTAATTTATTCCCCCAAATATGGATAAAAATAGAATTCAGTCAGCATCTTGAGTCTATGTGGTCCTGTGCATCCTTTGCCACAAAAGTGGGTTCTTATCCCCAAAGAGCCAAGGAGCTTCCAGGTTGTATATCAACATGGTGAAACGAATTCCGCTTATAACAGTTCTGACAAGCATGTTTAGCAAGGTTGGCATCTAATAGATATCTATGTGATAACCGCGTAGAATAAATTAAAAAATAAAAATACTAACAAAAAAAAATAGGAAATCACAAAAAGCGCAATCCTAATATTTTAACATGCGGTAATTATTTTTTTGTATATTTATATTTAGTTTTTTTTTTAATTTAGAAATTATTATTAATTAACACAACAAACATTTTTTGGCATGGGCTAGCTACAGGTCACCAGCCTTTTCTAGCCACGATAGGTCTGATATATATTCTTCTTTCAGAGAAAATCATCCTCAGTCGGCGTCGAACCATCGACCTTGCATAGTGTGGTGCTCAGATTTAAAAGCCACGGCCACCGGGCAACCGAATCATGAATTAAACTCCTCAATCTTTTGCAAGAAAAAGGACAATTGCCTTAGATAATATAACAAGTTAGTCTCGACAGGAGTAACAAGAACAAAGGAAAAGTTCATGACGAGTCTTAGAAGCCGTTAACCATAACAGTCATCAAATGATCCCAAGAGCCTAACCCTTAGAGTACATTGATTGACTTCGGAGTATCTAGACAAAAAGTTACCACATAAGTGAAAATATAAAATAATTTATATGAAAAATATAAATAAAAACAAATTTATAGCTGAAGAATGTCTGCTATAATAAATTCAACCAAGGGGGAAACCATACATACATATATGTATAAATTACACTAATTAACATTCTCGAATCTAAATAAAAGATACATTAATAACTCATTTTATTGTGAGAAATAACCTAGAAGAAAATGAATGTACATAATATGTACAATAGTTTTCACAAATATACATTTTAAAAAGATAATATCCTACGTACCTACTTAAGGAATACAGAAGACAACGCAAACTAAATACTCCAGATGAGATGAACGAATTGTTGGGAGACAGCAACCAGTACATAACCACAATACTGTCTTACTTACAGAATACTGAACTAGACACTCTCTTTTGAATATTTATGCTTAGTAACAAGTGGCTTTCAGGAATATTACAGACATTTCCATAACTCTGCTTACGGATATAAGTGAATTAAATGTCACAAAGCAGGTTTATTAGAGCATGGAGGCACCATGTTGAAGTAGTGAAATCGCCGGAGTAAAATTATTAGTTGTACAGGAATTCTATAGACATTGGTACTTGAATTGAGCTCGAATCAGTAACCGCAGTGTAGCCTGCAAAAACATGAAAACGTTCAAGTGGAGTGTGAGTTGTCTCGATAGACATGAGAATAATGGATGAACATGGAGGTGAGTGATTGGCAGATCATTGAAACCAGCTTGTCATTGGGATGGAAAATGAGAGATTTCCCAGCTCCTCTTGAAATGGATCTCCTTTTGAAAAAGGTATAAAGCATGAAGCACGTCACAAAACAGTAAAAGGGCAAAAAAATCTTCGTAATTAAGTTTGAAAGTGAATATAACAGGCCGGGAACCTATATTTTTCGTCAAAACGTTTTCAACAGATTCTCAGTAAAAGGCCTATATGAGAACATTACATATCTAGCCTGTCTTCATTTACAAATCTTTATTTTTTTTAGAAAACTGAACTCACTCTGCTGCCATTTATTTTGTCAATTACCCTACCAGTCGCAATAAATATCCCTACTAAGAATATTTATTGAGTGGTGTAATAAATTGAAATATTAGTAGTAACTGGCGCTAATAGCCAAATAGTTGATGGGCCGTTAAAAAATAAAAATAAATAAATAAAAATAAAATTAGTAGTAACTTTACATATATGATATAGCATTGTCTGACTTCAGGTAAATATGATGCTATGCGGATTATTCCAAGCTTTGACTCCTTTGCATGAATTAAGGTGCTATGCAAGAGATACGCCTGCCATGGCAATCTGGCGTAAAACAGGAGGATCTGAGGGGTCTCCCGTGGTCTAGTAACTAGCGCCTTGGATTCATAAGCGGGAGATGGTGGGTTCGATTCCCACCTCCGGCAGGAATTTTCTCATCTCAGGGCTCGCTGGGAAATGCGCCATAAAAAAAATATATATATATATATATATATATATATATATATATATATATATATATATATACGAAGTTCCCAAAATAAAATATTTTATTCTAATCCTTCCTTAACTCGGAACGTAACCAAAATTTAAACATCTTTCTTTATATGAATTTCAAACATTCATACAATATTTCAACTGAATCCGATGATTTTAAGTACCCAAACCATAAACGTGATCAACAAGTATTTTGCCACTTTTCTCGAAAACGGTTAAAGCTATCGCCTTAAAAATGGTCCATTCGTTTTTCTAGGCTAATTATCCTATAAAACGAGTACTTGCAAGCGTATAAAGTAAGCGCAACTATTTTTTCGCGCGAATTTCGCTCCAAAAACCATGTTCCGGTGGACGGATTCTGCTGGTTAACGAACTTGACCTTTCAAATAAACGAAAGATTTTTGTACGAAATGTTATCAAAATCGGACCATTATTGAGGCCAGGGAAGAGTGAACAGACAAATATATATATTTATATATATATATATATATATATATATATATATATATATATACAAATTTGAACCACCGTTATTTTCGTTCTCTAGGGGTTCTGAAACGTAAAATTTTCTAGTCGGCACTTCCGGATTGTTTCATGAGGTCAACCTTATAAGCGGGGTTCCTCCCGAGGGAAGGAGGAACCGCACTAAAAAGGTCCGACTCGCATGAGCTGTGTTATGTTAGCTCGTTTCAGTTCTAATCCCTAGTCGTGCAAAGCTTAAAATAGAAACAGTAGCGAAAACTTAAAGCGAAAAAACACGTATCGTCACTCGTGGACTGCTGATCTAAAAGTCACCCCCCCCCCTCTTTATGCCACTCCGAGAATCATTAAACGGTTATATATATATTCGTCCAGCCTTTCACTATCCCCGTAATTTCATAGTCAATTTCAATGCCTTTACTTTGACGTGGGAAAACGCCACCTGTATTAACAATTGGACGACGACGTCAAAGTCCTATATTTTATCTTTTGAAAGGCTGTGAATTACGAATTAATCCTTAATGGAAAATAAACAGTTACAAAAATTGTGGTAGTAGCATTTTTTTGGGGGTCCTCCCATGGTCTAGCGGCTAGCACCTTAGATTCATAAGCGGGAGATGGTGGGTTCGATCCCCATCGGGGGCAGGAATTTTTTCATCCCACGGCTCGTCGGGAATATTCCTCGCTGCACCCTGCATGTCGGCTCTAATGGCGAAGTTGTCGAAGCGTCGTAAAAAAAGTAGCATTTTTTATTTTATATAACGAGAAATTGTTTTTTGTGTTTTTCCCGTTGCAAATAATACGCCTGCCTTAGAAGTGGAAGCATTAATTAAAAAAAATTACAACAGAATGAGCATAAATGCAGAATTCAATAGTTTTTGGTTTAAAGAATACGAACCTGAGATTTAACCTATGAGGTTAAGTCTGCCAGTAAATATACTGTTGCCATACCTGTTGATGGAAACCGTCGTCTCCGGTAACGGTAGAAAGTACTATGTGCTTTTTACTTAAGTACGTCATTATCGAGCAATGGTTTTTTGCAGGATTGAGATCTGGGATTGAGATCGGAAGACAATTGGGAGTGAAACTTTAGGAAACGGATTCAAAGAGGGTAAAACAACATCTTTAGATTCCGAGTTTTTTTTTCCAGTGTAACAAGGCGTTATTTTACTCTTTAACATAAATATAAAGTATATTATATTATTATTTTTTTGTTAATGGATCGGTAGCCAGGATAACCAGGACCTGATGTAAATGCCTAAGAAGCAGGACTAGACCATTTGACGAGGGGGTCTCCACAACATCTCATCTGGGCCGGTTTGTCCCCGCCAGGTTAGAGTCCATCTCCATGTCATTCAGGAGGGAAGAAGGTTTAGGTGTTCAAATCATACTAAGTAAATTATTGTATATTTGTTATGAATATAATTATTATCTTCTTATACATCCAATCCTCTCTTTAAATCTCTTTGCTCTGATCTGTCAAATATGATCCTATGAAGAATAAGTCCAAAGGGAGAATGAAGATTATACATACAAATTTCACTGGCTGTTATCCCTCTGCAAGACAGAATTCTAGCGATAACCATGGTAGAATCTACTTATCTATTGCAGATATTGTAGGAATGACAATAGATTAATTATTATAACCAATACAGATGATTATAGATAATTAGAAAACATTATATTATTTACACCAACTGCTATTATCGCGGAATCTGAAGAAATTCCGAAACACATGCGAAAGTTACGAACAATGGCTGCGTGGGATCCACAATTTTCCACTACATATTTTCACAATGCTATTCATTAGTTAATATTGGGGCTTCATGTTTGATTAATACAATTTACTCAACAACCACTGCCCGGAACGCTAAAAGAATCATCCAAATTATGCAACTTTACAACAGTAGTCCTTCATTTGCAGCAACATAATAATAAATTTTATCTAAAATTCTATTCTAAGGCTCCTTGGCTGGGAAATATAAGTGTAACACCGACCATATCCAGCAGCTTCAAACAGCGAATTCCAACGCAATCCCGTCCGGCTTCATTAGACTTAAAAAAATTAACTAGTATGTAACCAGCCCAAAGAAGCCTAAAAAGGTACGAGCGAAAAATCCCCAGTTTTGGAAGAGCTTACCGCTGTAGATAGAAGTGTTTACGTCAGTAATATTAACTTTATCTAATTTAAATTCCAGTATACAGTAATTGAGAATGATTATCAGCATTACCACAAAATATTAATGTTTATATTAACTTATTTCAAAATGATTTAGCTAATAAGATATTCAGGGGCGCCACATCTCAGAGCGGGCCCAGGACCAGATCACGGGCCCTCACTTCTCAGGGTCAGACTGAAAATTCTAGTACTTTGGTATAGGACTCTGGACATTTTAGAATTATTTTCATCTTGAGTTTTGAGCGAATTGAGAATAATGAGCCGACAATCGGTGCAGCAAAGGTACTTTCGGTACTTATAATTTTATTACGACTCCTAATGAAATATTCTATTCTGGTACTGCACTTGTTTTGTCGTTTATGTACATTGAACAAAAATAGATCCAATTCAAATAAATATAAGCTACGCCCGTCTATATTTCTAAACCACATTCTTTTCACAAGCTCATAACCTATATATTTTTTTCCAATTAGCGAGGCCCGGCTCGGGTCCCCACGGTGCCAGGGCCCGGGACAACAGAACCCGGCAGTCCCCCCCCCCATGTGGCGGCCCTGAAGATATTAGCAATAACTTCTGGTCGCATGTACAGCGATTATATCTACTAGGTGCCAAAAATGACCTTCGTTAAATTATTAGCTAAAGAAGACTTGACAATCCAATAACCCAAGATTTTATAGAGAGAAGTTTAGTATCAAATCATCAATGAATGACAAACTGACTGGATAAACTTGACAAATGATAATGATAAACCAGAATAACCTGTGGTAGAGCAATCTGGTTCACCAAAGTTTGAAGATGGAATTCGAGGTCCCAGACCGTCCCTAGGACTACCCAACCTTTAATGTATAACTGCAAATGACAAAATTAGGCGACCATAGCACAGCAATGACCACCCTATTTTTCTAATGTGCTCTATGGTCAAGAATCAGATATCTCTTTAGTCTCTGCACCTTTGAGTTCCAGAAACTATTAATGAACTTAATATTCCATATAATATTAAAACTTATATTTAACCAAAAACGCACAATATAACAACATACAACATAAAGAAGCTATCAAGTCACTTGACATCATTCTAAACGCCTAGGAGCTTTTAAACGCAAATATAATAAATTATATTATACATATAGCCGAAATCTTTCCAAAAGATATTTATACAATATTATTGAAACGTCATGATATTTGTGCAACAGAATACATGCCCCCATTTTACATAATTTGTATTTTTTTTTCATGCCTTGTGTGCAGGTCATGTTGGAACATTTCAAAAAGCCCCATCTTTGTCCACGCCATAGAACTAGTCTCCCACCATTCCATTTTCCTCTCACAGCATTGTTTTTAAAGTTCCCCCATTAGAGTGCCCGTAATGGATCTTCGAACTTAAACTTGAGCGTGCTTTTAACCGCAGATTTGCCTCACGGAACTAACTTAGCAGCCTTTCTCAGAATACATTAAGTAAGCATCATCTTCTCTTTATTCGTATCTATATATTAGATAAACAGGTGAAGTTTATAAAGCACATCCGCGGATAAGGCGCAAATTAATATATTTATTTATTTTTCATATGTAAATCTATAACATGATCTTTCCACGATTAATTAGTTGTTCTTAAAGAAAATGAAACGGTGGTGGACAGAACTCGACCGACATCCGAAGTCTATCGCCGACATCCATGGTGGAGAAGGGAATTTTCTCAACTGCCCGTGTCATGAAAAAATCCTCGCTGCATGGGACTCGAAACCCTTTTTTTCCACATGAGAATTTAAGGTGTTATCAACTAGACCATAGGGAGACCCGTCGTTAGTTTTTTTTTTTTTTTATGTAAAACGATCAGGAATCTTTTTTAATATTACATTACTATAGTTTAAAACGGAAAATATTTTAACCAGAAAAACATAAACATATTTGACGGATATAATGGGTGGATATAGTAAATATACATGTAGGATGAAAATAGTGTAGCGAATATGAATCGCCACGTCCTAATATTGTTTGGTGAAGAGATATCGTTAGTTGTTGAATTTGTAAAAGTGTAGATAGTCTGGGTTAGGTCGTATGGCAAATAAAATAAATATCTCTGAGAGATGTAGCATCCAAAACACAGAACTCTATATGAATACAGTTAGAAAATGTAGTTTTATTTACTATACGACCGCACTCAGTCTATTTACGCCTTCTTAATATTGTTTAGGAAAAACCGTGTCTACAAATCATGTTCTTTCCGGTCTACATTTTTAACAAATTTACAAATAAAGTTAGTGATGAGTAATATCACACTCACAACTGAGTTAACTGCATTTAAATTAATAAACGTTCATGGTTTATTAATTGAATCAACAATCAATCAATAGTCAAATCATAAACATCATATTGAATGCGCAGGGGATTACAAAGCCCCGCGGTACGTGGTGGAAAACAAATAGACATACATTCCGGGAAAATTGGAAAGCTTCTAGATAAATTTGTAGCATCCTTCCTCGGGAAATCCCGAGAGGAGTCGATTTCTCACACTAGAGGAGGTCACCAACAACGACGTCATCAGCAGCAACACCTGGACTGGGTGCAGGAAATTACTGCCATTTTTCCTCGGCAAAAAAAAAACGACAGCACATTTGAAGGAAGGAGAAGTAGCCCGAAGGTTAACTCTTCGAAAAAAAGTACATACTCGAAGGTGAGGATAGACTCCAAAGGCTTCATTTAGTCGCTCTACTAGTTCGAATTCCTTTACCACAAAGAGAGTACAGTACAAACTAGTTTTATGAACAACCAGAAAAATTTCATAGTTGCAGTAGATTTTTCATGTATGCACTGATATTAAACATGATATTAAGGTTCTTCCATAAGAAGGAAGAAGTCGTCTAACAAGTAAGTTAAAATTGTAAATATGAATTATTGTCCACTGTAAAGCTGAATCAGATTTAAAATTTATGCATCACTTATGTAAGTAAAATTCTATCATAAGTCATGAACTCAATTATCTATCTATATCAAACTATTCTTGCCGTATACTGATAAAAATGAATAAAAAATGATCTATCATTCATCGATGTAAAATTTTACCAGATGTAAAACATTTATCGCCAAAGCTGCGAAGAGTATCAATAATAATAATAATAATAATAAAACAATAATAAGTCCTCAGAATTATTAAAAAAACAATATTGAAGATCTAAGGAATAAAAAAAAATCAGTTAGGGCTAATAATTTCAAAATGTATAACCAGATTTAGGTTTACATTAAATGTCTTCAGGCCTAATTGAACTTGAATAAATAAACATCTTTTAAAAGACTTTCTCTACCCAAGCACAACTAAAATTCATAAATTTTCGCTTGCCTCATTTTGGAACATGTTCAAAACAAAAACAAAGCTGCTATATGATTAGCTACTTCTAATTCGCACTTGGTATGATAGAAATATATTGGGATCGTTCAGGTAACTATCGTCCGCCCGCTAACAAAAGAACCAGAGGGAGCGTGGCTGGAGGGAGGCTAGATCTTTCCACAAATGGGCTGGATGCAGCGCGTGCGCACTACCTGTTTTATTTTTTTGGTAGGGCTATAACACTTTACAGAAAACAAAATTACATAAAAACATCAGGAAAAAAAGCGCTTGTTAGATTTTTGGTATTTTTCTATTATTATTTATTTATTTTAGTTCAAATTTATAAAATGAAAACTTTTTTTTTTTTGTTTATTTTACAAAATGTAGCATTAAACCGGCCACATCTCTTGCTCAACTTTGATTATGTCTGATTTTGTGCTAAATGTGAATTGCGTTTTGCTATGTTGCGTACATTTATTTTTCTGAATGTATTGTCCAGTTCAACCAACATTACACACCAATTAGGGGTGCCCGTATGATTAGTGAAGAAGGTAAATATTACGCAAAGCGCTATAGAACATCAAATACTGCTATAAATTTTCCAGAACATCCGCATAGGCACCATAATCCCAAAATAATATTGTTATTGTTCTAAACACTTTATGTTTATATTGTGTGAGTGTGTTTGTTTGTATGTTAGAGCGCATACAGATTTCTAAGTAGATTTTTCTATCATCAAAAGGTGTGGAATATCTTATAGAGCCAGCAAGTTCACAGAAGCGTTATCTACGGAACGTTGAGATTGATGGAGAAAAACATCTTTGAAATATGAGAACAAGGACCTTAAATAATTTTTCTATCCTGGAGGAAGTAACGTGAGGAGCCACTATCTTCTCCTGGCTCAGGTCCAAACTGAAGCACTTTCTGTATTAATGGCATATCGATAACTCCGACCGAAAGGACACCAAAAAATATGAAGGGCCAAACTAGGATCTACCAATAATGTCGGTCAATAACCTATAGTATTTCCGGAAGGTGGGCCCTTTTCTAACCCCCTCCCCCCAAAGGTAATAACCATTACGGTTGATTAACCCTTAGTTACTCGCTAGGCGGGAAGTTACGTAAGTACACGCTAGCGGGGAAATCCCCGCACATTTATATTATTCGCCATTTCATGCAGACTTCCAATTAATAATGACCTAAAATGTACAAATTGGTTGCAAAAGGATCATGGGCATAAGGTACGCTTCAATACAATAAATTTATTTATTCAACAGGTCATCAAAATATAAAAAGTAGTGCCTATATCAAAATATTCCAAGAACGAGTGTCCGCACTTCTTCTACATCTGGTAACCTGTTTTTACATTCTTGGCACGTTATCTCGCAGGCACTGTGATTTTTGCACACGAATCTTACACCTCTATTACATTTTCCCTTGACTTTGTGTTTTTCCACAAAAAAACTAGGTCCTGTTCGACTAAGAGGCACATCACTTGGTCCTGGTGCGGCTGTCGTTCTGTACTTGGATGAGAGAAAAGCTTTTACGTCAAGAGGAAAGTTTTGAATTTTCGCTCTGTTCTTCAGGTGTTTGTCAAAGAGGCTGAATCCTAATGCTTCCAAAAAGTCCATGCGTGTTTTTCGCCGATTATCAGTTCCCATATTATTTGCCACGTATATCACGTATGCATTGACTCCAGACATGTCCAAGAATCGAAAAAACAAAGTCATAGGCCATCTCTGCGTTCGTCTAGTGGTGGTATAATTAGCCAGTGAATCTCCCGCGGCTAAACACCCGCGCTTCGCAATACTAACACTTCACGGTCTGACTGCATACTAAGGGTAGGTGACTTATCGATTATCGATCAGCTGATTATTTTTCGCCATATTGAATTCTTTCAGACCATGATCAGTCTAGACGTGGCCGTACTGGTGGAAGGTTATCCTCCTCAGGTTGAGGCTGTAAGTTTTACTTTTGTAAGTTTTTCCCCTGAAGAGGCACCAATAATTTTTTTTTTTTTTTTTTTTTTTTTTTTTTTTTTTTACCTTTATTGATAATTACAACAATATGTAAGCATATCTCCAGTAATTTTGTTGGTATTGGAAAATTAACAATGTAAGGCGTGATGTGGGAATATGTACAATTAAAAAACCCACAATAAATTTTGAGCATTACAGATAGCATGTTAAAACAAATTGTCTCTAGGCCACCGCCGCTTCAGCCTTCTATGAGGATTTTGTGGATTATGGAAGGAGGATAGAGAATTTATCAAAGGATTTGGATGGGCGGGGAGATTGGAATGAAACTTCTGATAGACTGATTTGGCCAGGGATTGGATAAAGGGGATATTGAAGGCATTATGGAGAGTTTGGTTCGAGACATAGTAAGGAGCATTGGATATTTTTCGAAGGATTTTGGATTGCATTGTTTGTATTCTGTAGGAATTGGAAGGTTTAGTGGAACCCCATAGTTCAAGTCCATAAGTCCATATTGGTCGGAGTATGGTATTGTATATAAGTCGTTTGTTAGTCAATGAATGTTTCGAGCGTTTGTCCAGTAAGCGTGATAAAAGTCTAAAGCGTCTGTTTAGTTTCTGTCTATACTGGTTATGTGTGGCTTCCAAGTTAAACGTTTGTCTAGTATCAGTCCTAAGTATCTTACTTGCGATTTCTGTGGAATTTGAATGTTTTGGAGGGTTATTGGTGGGCAGCTTGATTTACGAAGTGTGAATGTTGCATGGCTAGATTTTTCTGCATTTACTTTAATTTTCCATTTAGTTAGCCATGGTTGAAGTAGGTAAAGGTGTTCTTGAAGGGAATTGGAAGCAAGAATTGGGTTTTGGTTAACAGTGAGAATAGCGGTGTCGTCAGCAAACATGTGGATGGAAGTTTGGGGATGGGAAGGGTTGTCAGCCGTATAAGCCAGGAACAAAACGGGACTGAGAATTCCACCTTGTGGGACACCGGCACGTTGGGAAAAGATTGGAGATAATGAGGTACCATAGGATGTTCTGGAAAAAACGGTCAGAGAGATAGGATTTTATTAGTAGGTAATATGTTGAAGGTAGGGTTTCTTTGAGTTTGAACAGCAAGTCCTGGTGCCACACTCGATCGAAAGCCAGAGCTACGTCAAGGAAAACGCCAGAGCAATACTGCTTATTCTCGAAGGATGAGGATATGCTGTCGACGATACAGTGGCATTGGTGAATAGTGGAGTGGGAGTGGCGAAAACCAAACTGGGAAGATGGGATAATGGGATCCAGGAGTGGATAAAGGCGTTTGAGAAGGAGTTTTTCAAGGATTTTTCCCATTATTGGAAGGAGTGATATAGGGCGATATGACGAAGGTTGGTGAATAGGTTTACCAGGCTTTGGGATCATCCGAATAACTGAAAATTTCCAGAGGATGGGGAAATATGTTGTTCTGAGTACGGCATTATATATATAAGTTAGGAAGAGAATGGCTTTTTTCGGGAGTTTCTTAAGGATTTTGGGAGTGATAAGGTCATATCCAGGGGCTTTTTTTGGAGGAAGATTTTGGATAGCATACAGGATTTCTTTAGGATTAAAGGCTTTTGGTGGGAGTGACAGTTGAAGAGGAGTGTATGGTCAGGATCATTGATATCATGGTGAGGAGTAAAGACTTTGGTGAGGTGTAGGACAAAGGTATGGGATATTTCTTCGTCAGTTTTGGCCCATGAACCATCTTCTCGACGAAGGGGATGACGGGAGGATTTATAGGAGAGGATTTTTCTCGTAGCTTGCCAAAGTGTTTTGTCAGATGTAGTAAGTTCTTTTGTGTAGGATTCAAATTCGTCGTTTCTGTGATTCCTAAGTTCAGTTTTTAATTCCCTTGTAAGTTGGTTTAGGCACCAATAAAGGTGTGAAATATGTAGGGACGTAATAAAGTTAGTGAAACTGTAGGGTGAAGTTTTTATTATTTGACCTTCCGCCTACCACGGAAATAAGAAGATTGAGAAAAGGGTCAGCTGAAGAATAACCATTACCTAGGCCTGATTTGTAAACACTTACATTTACGATTAAGCACTTTTTACAAAAACAATAAAAATACAGAATTTCTTGTATTTTCTTAAAATTATTGACAGTTTTATTTTTATATGGTTTTTATTTTTTATTACCAGTTTTTCCAAATTTTATTTTTTTCGTGTATCATTTTTATAATTTATTCATGATCTTATTTGACAGTTTAAAGGATAAAAACCTGACGTTTCCAAACATTCTATACCTCGAAATATTCAAATAGTTATTGGTCTGGTCTAGCAAAACAATATTAATAGTAATAATAATACTTCGTGGACGACCATGCATAAAATCCAAGTTAACAATAAACAGACGGTCTGGGAGAGTCGTAAACTTATCGAATCACCACCTGGGATAATTATATCCTGAGGTGTGTTAACTGTATTTAGTGATGGGCCTCTTCAAGAATGTCTTTACTTTACAATGTACTGTTTGGATTTTACGTAAAGGTGGCAGCCAGAGGATAGATCGGTGCTCAAGGCCTTGTAGGTATATTTGGCGTAAATTTAGATTAAAAAAAAAAAAAAAAAAAAATTAAGAACAAATAAAAACTGGAATGGTAAACTAATTATCAGGCTAATTGTTCAGGAATGTTTTAGCATATCAGAACGGGCAATGCATTAAACACATCAAAAGTAAAGTCAACAAAATTACGAGCTCAGAAGGATTATTTATAGGACTAAAGATAGATCCATGGTCGAAGTAGGACGAGAGTGAAACTTATTTTAGGATCCATTTAGACGTCATATATCTATTACTTCTGGTAATTTCGGCCAGTGTATAAAAATGCCTAAACTCTTTCATAACTCTGAAGTGACAGAAAGCTCATCCTAGCCAAACGTGACGAAAACCCCTCATCGTAATTTATTTGTTGTTGAATTTTCACAATAATATAGATATCTTTATTAACTTGTATACAAATCCATTTATAAATAACAAAGACTTTTAGGACGGGTTATTTCCGTGTTACAACCCTTTTCTGACCAGGATAGGACTGATGAGTTTTGCAAAAGAAAGGTGACCTATTTGAGTTATTTTTCTGTTGTTATTATATTTCAACAATAATATTGTAGTCTTTTTTGATCAATTTTTATAGTTAGCCCCCATGAGGTGGAGTCAAAGAGGCTCAATAAAAATTTCTATGCTACATTAGACATACTAATAGTTTTGATAAGCATATTTACTTGACCTTGTATTTTGACTTTGTAGTTGTTGTAACTTAACAGTTGTACCTGTTATAAAAAATCAGTCCCGTAGCAGGCCACGAGGGCCCTGAGGAGCAGATACTATAGAGGTATCTGATTCATGGCCATAAGGCACACTAGGGAGATATTGTGGTCAGTACTGTGCTCCGGCCGCCTGATTTTCCCCTTGGCTGCTTCGACTGCTAGAGTCATTAGCACCAAGGTGGGTTGGCCGAGGGACGGTCAGGGAGGCTAAATCCAGCACATCCCCCAACACTAGAAGAAAAAACCTTTAGTGCTTGCTCGGGATTTGAACTCAGGGCCTCCAGCTTCTTAGTCCAGTGCTCTACCACTGAGCTAACCTCGCCCCCCAAAGAGGCTCAATAGCTCATCTAAATTATCTGATCCTTCATTTCGGAAAATCTTTCCTCGCCTGACTTTTCCTGTATGAACATGATTTCAGCGTAGCATATGTTAATTCTCCTTTTTAGCACTTTCCTCCGAAGGAAAGTAGCTATTGAGGTTGGACTCATGACGGAATTTTTGAAAAATGTCTTCAAATCTTTATCGATCCTACCTAGTAGACACCGAAAATGACCCCCGTTAAAATTTATATATATATATATATATATATATATATATATATATATATATATATATATATATATATATGTCTGTTAACACAATAGCGGCCAGAGTTTTTGTTTTTTCGTCACGAAACTTGGTATATAGCATTCAATTACCAAACGATTGAACGAGTTCGTTAACCACCAAAATCGGTCCACCGGAAGGGGGGGTTTACCCCGAACCCAAAACACTAATTTGACCATTTCAGCCGTAATATTTGTTATATTTCAACAAAACTTGGTATTCGTAGTGGTAATATAGAGAGAAAAGTGAGATATAAAAATGAACTAAATCGGTTCATGAGGAGGGGGGGTTTACTCCGGACCGACAATACCAATTCGCCACTACCAGCCGTGATTTTAGGTATATTTCGACGAAACTCGGTATTCATAGTGTTAATCTACAGGTAAATATGTGTTGTAAAAATAAAGTAAATCGGTTCATTAGAAGGGGGGGTTTACTCCGGACCCAAATTACTAATATACTCATACTGGTCGTAATTTCTGCTGTATTGTAACGAAACGCGGTATACGTCGTGGGTAACTCATGAGAAAGAAGTGTTGTAAAAATGAGCTGAATCGGTCAATCGGAAAGGGGGGTTTACTTTGTAAAATATTTCAATAGAAAAGCCAGCCAGATATAGGTTCACAAAGGCGCCGCAAGGAGCGCTAGAGGGACTGTATCCGGTTCCTGTGTTAGATCAAAATACGATAATACGAGGTTTTTTGTATTTATTACGTAGTGTAGTAGGTACCATGTGTAAACATAACTCTGGAAGCAAATTAATAATTTATCAGTTACTCATTACAAAATTAAAAGAGAACTATTCATGTTTTTATTTTATTTTTGTAGGATATTTTAAGCAAATTGTTCTGGAAAGCAGTCTACACTACCCAAATTCTGAGGAAAGTGCTTAGTTATGCAGCTCCTGCGTGACGGACTTTTTTTTTTAACGGTATTAGCTCAGAAAAGGTTCATTGGGGACCTGCAGCCCCACCTCACTACTTCCTATTTTTTAGTGTTCGCTTGTTTCACAATTCGCTTTAATCAGAGTTATGGCCGTGACTGTTGAGAAAGAGTTTAGAGGAACTGGAACTCGCCATTGGAGGAAGACAAGTTGCCATAATCTGATATAGCATCGTGAAAATGAAGGCGACGAAGCGAATTTTGTAGTCAGTGGTCACGAATGAGATTCAAATGAAAGTGAGTTATGCGATAGTGAATCTAATACTGATGAAGGACTATCGAACGAACAAAAAAAAAAATTGCAAACTCTACACATTGTACTATCCTTCAAGCTCAAACCCATTGAAAAGACAAACCGGTACATTACCAATGACATTTGGTTCATGTCTATGGACTGATGTTTTATTTTTCCAAGGAATTGAGAAAGAAAGACAGTTAAAATGGTTGCTTTTGTAACATGATCTTTTCCTTGTATAACATTTTTAATTTTTTTTTTTTTATCCTGGATAACTTTTAAAGGCATGTACATAGAATATTGTGGCAAAATAATGACTTCTATAGAGTCGAGTATTAAAAACAATTTTTGATTTAAAAATTGATGTCAGATTAGAGTTTAGCACATTGAAAACCTCCTAGATTGAAATTTTGGGAAGATTCCAAAAATAAAAACAAAAATGTATTTTGAATTTTGCTAAGGCCGGGCCCTTAAAAATTTGTTAAAGATTCAACAATCTGGCCATATTTCAAAGACCCATTACCTAATTCAAACCAAATTTGGACGGTCGATAACGGACTTGTTAGGGAGAAAATTTGGCCAGACATTAATTTCACCAGTTCCTTGATCTTCAATATTTTCTAACACTGCCTAAATGTTCCAGCCACATGCTATCATCAGTAGTCATGTTATGGTCTAATATAAAATTGATTGTTTTATGTTAAGCTCCATAATTTTGGAACTTGAAAGTAAAATTTTAAAACCGGGTAAGAATCTCATAACTGGTTGTACGATTCACACTGAGTTGTGCGAATTCACCCAGTGTGAATCTAACTTGTCCATTATGAGATTCCTACCCGGATCTAACGGTTTACTCTACAATTTCAAAATTATGGAGCTTAACATGAAATAATCAATATTACAGTAGAACTTAACACGACTGATGAACCTAAACAGTTTCGAAACATTGTAATTATAACTTAATATTTTAAACAATTTTGGGGAGCAACAGCTGCTAGTTTCTTCAGATATTCAGAAGATGTTCGTTTACCAAAGCTCATTACATAAAACCCACATTATTACAGACAAATGTCACAATCTGCTCATTGTGAGCTTATTACGTCGTGTTCAAAGGAGATGAGACCATTAAATTCGTAGATAAGGACCAGTTTGAAGCCCTGAATTCTCGTCAAAACCGTGACAACAGAGTTGTTCCAAACTCTAGGAATTTACTGTCATGACAAGATCATTTATGGCAAAACTATTCTCATTACTGAAAGAGACAGCTTAAGAGCCTAATGAAACCTGCGTTGGGTTCTTATGTTCATAGGCTAAAATGTGATACGTGAATATGTGAATGTGTGCTTTTTTACCTACTATCCGAATACTCAAAAATATTGTTTTGAAAGGAAAATAAAGAAACAGCATTACATTAAAGGCTTTTTATCAGCTAAACTTGATCTGTTAGTTTTTTATATATCTGGCTAGGGCCGTAAAAGAAAACATACCTTTTTTTTTTTTTTGCACTACTTTATTCTGACTGCCCTACACGTTTTGTGGTCTTCATGCCACCTTCTCAGGGGCAATCAAATCCTAAAAAAATCTTACGATTGATAATATCATTTTACGCAATCCAATAAAATATGCATAGTTTATAAGCGTATAAGTAAGTTCAGGTAAGTTTAGAATTTACATCTTAAATCCTCATGTTTAAAAAATTAAATAATAGTCCGAATCGCAGTAACTGCGTCATCTTAGCGCAGTTCCGTTCATATAGCTAGTGTAATTTTGAAGACATAGGGCCGGGTGAATAAAAACGAGTAGGACGAGTTTTTACTAACAAGTAAAGTGTGACAAGTATTTAGAGGGCAAGTAAACCGATGTGAATAAAGTGAAGAGTTTACTCGTGACCGTTTACTTCCATTTCGAGAATATACTTGCAAGTATTTACTCGCGAGTCGAACGAGTTCACTAGAAATGCAAGCAAATACTCGTAGAGGCCCATGGCAACCCATCTTTCCAGTTTTTTTTCTGTCCATTTTATCCTATTATCCTTAAAGCTCTTTTTTAACTCAATTCGGCTCATATCCTTTTTCTTAATAGTCAGCAGTTGTGCCTGCGTGATTGTTGTGATTGTGTTTGTCATTTTGCAGCTATGAATGAAAGCGATACGATTGCCGGTTGTAACAACAAGGCTATTTTTGTAGCGATATTGTAATGTATTAAATAAACCAATGTTGCCGAAAATTACATCGGCTAAAGAAATGGCATGGGCATGTTTAGCCGATCAATTTTAGATACCCTACAGCACTTTGATGTCCTGAATCACTGCTATATCTGAGAAAAAGTTCCATTTTTTTTTTGTTCTTGCCGCTAACAATCCGCCTCGAGCTTAGGTGTTTTAGCGCGGTTCCTCCCTCCCTCATAGGGAGGAACCCTGCTTATAAGGTTGATACAATGAAACAATCCGGAAGTGTCAACTAGAAAATTTCGCGTTTCAGAACCGTATATATATATATATATATATATATATATATATATATATATATATATATATATATATATATATTTGTCTGTTCGCTCATTTCTGCCTTCCCTAATGGTCCGATTGTGATGAAATTTGGTACAAAAATCCGTCGTCCAATTTGAAAGGTTAAGTTCGTTAACCAGGAGAATCCGCCCACTGGAAGATGGCGTTTGGGGCGAAATCCGCGCAAAAAAAAATCGTAACGCTTAGGTTTTTGACTTCATAAGCTTATAAGTACTCGTTTTATAGGCTTCTTGGGCTAGGAAAACGAATGAAACCATTTTCAAGGCGATAGCTTTAACCGTTTTCGAGAAAATTGGAAAAATAGTTTTCGAATACCGTTTTAGGTTTGGGTACTTAGAATCATGGGATTCAATTGAAACATTTTCTGCATGTTCTACTTTCATTAAAACTAATATGTTGAAATTTTGTTACGTTTGGAGTTTAGGAAGGGTTAGAATAAAATATTTTATTAACAGACATAAAAAGTTTTGGTAACTTTGTATACTTTCCTTAATATTTCGAAAAAGGTTGAGAATATTGGCAAACGGAGAGTTCCCATGCGAAAGCTTACTAAATGTTCTACAAAAATGGTTCTGATGAAAGTTTTGATTAGGCGATGTCAATCGGAGAAATAAGTGCTTAAACTTTGAAGTAATTGATTTCGTTTATTCAAACGGTTCTTTTTGTTTGTTTTTATTCTTTGTTGTTTTTTCATAGCTTATAGTTGGATAATGTATTTGACAATAAAAACAGATTAATTAAAATAAGAAAAACAATTCATTGTTAAAAATATATCAGGCTGTACCGTATGAAATGTCAGTTTTGGATTTGCCGATTTCCTTCAAATGTCTTGAAACTGTCGAGGCTACTCCGAGTTCTTTGGCATATTCCCTAGTGTTTTCAATTGCTTATAGTAGTCACATGTATTTGCCAATAAAACAGGATACGTATAATTAAAAACGATATTTTATTTTTGCGGAATCTTGGGATTCTCAGATGCCGTATGAATATCTATTAGGCCCCCTTCGTATATTTTCCTTAATATCTTGAAAGGGGTTAGGAAATCGTGGCAAGTGAAATATAACAGTTCGAAAGCTTACTGAATTCTCCACAAAAAATGTTTTGAAGAAATGTTTGATGGAGTTTCGTTTATTTAAACGGATCTATTTGTGTGTTTCCCGCAGTTTTTGTTTTCACTTCTCGTTATTTTTGTACTTGCTTATAGCAGTCAAATGTATTTGTCAGTAAACAGGATACGTATAATTAGAATCAATATTTTGTTTGTTAGAATTCGAAGATGCCGTATGAATATCTAGATTACAGTACTGGTGTTGAATTGTTCTAAGTATTCCCTATTTTCATCTGTTGCCCATAGTTTTTTATTGTTAGTAGTTTTTTCTTATTGATTACAGAATATAAATCTATTTGGCTATACAACAGGATACGTAAAATTAGTAATAATATTTCGGAGATTTCTGAGCGATATGCCTTTAAGATTTTCTACCACCACGAACGGCGTTTTTCCTCTATTTTTATCCACTAGATAGGCTTTATTTGGCATATTATTCTATATGTTTTATTTAGCAGGGGATTCTGATGAAATGTCGTGTTTTTGCTGTGGATTTTAATTACGATGTGTCTAAGATTGGGTAACATTAGCGAGTCTACATAGTTAAGAACCGACGACGGAGGTTGACTTCTTGCTATGATTTAGTCTACATATCTATATTAAGTCCTAAATCCAAAAAAATAAACTTCACAACGGTTAGATACTATGAGGGAATAGGGAGTGGGGTCAGTGCCCGTACAAACATAAGGTCCGCAGGATATTTACCTGCTAAGAGTTAATCCTCAAGAGCTGTAAATATACCCCAGGTATCTGCCGACACAAATACAAAGCCTAGGCGGAGAGCACCCCAAAAACACAGATCCAAACATAGGTTATATACTAAATATTCATAAAGTCTACTTAGTTGTAACCCGATTCATCAATTAGCAATCAATAGTTTTCAACACAGGTTATATACTAAATATTGATAAAAAGTATTTAAGTAGAAAAAAAAACAAGATTCATCAAGACTTGTTTTTGGTCCATTTGTATCTACTCCATAGACTTAATTAGGTATATTATTCTATATATTGACTCGTTATTCGTCAAGACTTGTTATTTGTCCTTCTGTATCTACTAGATAAGCTTTATTCGGCATATTATTCTACATAGGCTTTATTAGGCAGGGTATTCTACTCAATCTTTCTTGTACTTCTTCTTGATCCTTCTGTAATGGGCGTATATAGAAAACAATTTCGGGTGGGGCTGGGAAAATTTCGGGGGGGGGCTGAGATCATTTCCAGGGTATGGAATACTAAATATTTAGAGCTTGGAATAGTTTTAGGCAACTAAGACGCTATTACACGTAAAATAAAATATGTTTTTGAACTAAGTGATCTTATTTAATTTATTTTTAAGAGATTTACGACAAGTTTTTATCATCAATTCAAAATTTCGGGAGGGGCTGCAGCCCCCTCAGCCCCCCCCCTCATATACGCCCATGCTTCTGTATCCACTAGAAAGGCTTTATTAGGCATATTTTGTATTGATTTATAGAGCTTTGCTTCAGAATGAGAGCCGGATTGTGTAATTTCCGCTTCTGTGTATAAGTTAGCTACTGTCGGTCTCCCTGACGCCTTAATATCACTTTTATTCGAGATGTTCGAGAGGATTTTGACAATTTTCACGATATATAAAAAAAATAACTTTATTTCTTTTCTAAGCTTATCAAATGACACTAGGGACATGAACGGAACCGCGCTAAGATGATGCAGTTCCTGCGAGTCGGACTTTTTTATCGATAAAGTAGCTTCTAATAAAATTGACACTCTCGCTCTCGAACCCTACAAGTCTCTTGTTAGATAGATCGGGAATTATATTTCGCCGGTTTCTGTAATGTTTGACACCACGCAGCACAGTGGGACGGAATGCCTAAAATGCGGCCAAAAGTCGAAAAAAGAGGGTTTTTTTTAGTTAGGGTTTTTTCATCATTGAGGTGACATTTTTGATAAATTAGTAATCACAGACCCAAATAATCACAAAACAGTAAGTTTTAGATCAATGACTAAATTTTTATTTAATTTTTAGCAAAGCTCGTCGCCATATTGCATTCCGCAATTTTGAATTTTTGTCATTTTCGATAAATTTGTAATTACAGACCCTAATAACCACAAAAAAATAAGTTTTAGACCAATTGCTAAATTTTTGCATTTTGTTCACCTTTTTTATGTTTAAAAAACGCAATATTAGATCCGCCATTTTGATTATTTTTAATTCTGATAACGAATTCGTAATCAGCTACCCCAAAAACCCCTGGATAAGTAATTGGAGATCGAAGTACGGGCTTGCGAGTCTGAGGTCAGGCGAACTTGCAAATCTACAAGTATTTACTCGCCACGGAAGTATTTACATTCGCTTATTCACACCAATTCAGGGGGTTTACTTAGTATATACTTGCCGTACAAATATTTACTTGCAAGTAATAGTAAATACTTGTTTTATTCACTTCAATTTAAGTATTTACTTGTTTTTTGAGACTCCACGAGTATTTACTCGTCCTACTTGTTTTTATTCACCGGGCCCATAGAATAGAGACAGTATTACTTTGTTTAGACCAATCGCAAAATACCTATTCTACGAAATCTCAAAGAAAACCAAGATTGTCGGCAAAACACAGGAAACAGTATCCTAAGCGGAAATTACTCCTTCCGCCGTCCTAACAATTTTCCCTCTAGAAAGACACTATTACAAATATGTTTCTAATTTACTTAACTTTCTTTACTAAAATATTAATTTCAGTGTTAAATGCAATAAGATGCTTCTTGATTTAGGGAGTACAATGAAACCTACTAGCCTCCTACATGTAAAGATCTGGCAATCCTGAAGCAAGGCTCTACAAGTCAATTCAAAATTCTAACATTCCTCTCATGTTTCAAGGGAAAAAAAATGAAATTAAAATAAAATCAACTAATTAAAAACTAAGGCAAACGGAGGGGAAAAAAAAACAACAAATTAAAAACTGAGGTAAACAGAAACAAAAATATTCACAAGGCATTCCGCTGGGAAAGCTCTATTTCTAATAAAGAAATATTGTTTTTAATTTTACCTATCCTGTTTTATTGCCAAATACATTCTTATCCTATAATCAATTTAAAAAAAATACAAGTAATAAAAAAAAGTAAGGGTCACAGACAAAAGGAACCGTTCAAATAAGAGAAACCAACTACTTCAAAGTTTTAAGGGCTTATTTTACAAAATGTAACTGTCCCATCAAAAATTCTCTCAGAACATTTTTTTTTTAGAGAATTTACTAAGCTCGAAATTACTAACTCACCATCAAATTACCACGATTTCCAAGCTATTAAGGAAAATATTCCCAAAACTGTTCATATGTATTAATAAACTATTTTATACTACTCCTTCCTTAACTCCAAACGTAATCAAACTTTAAACATCGTTGTTTATATGAATTTCAAACATGCAGAAAATAATTACACTCAATCTCATGATTCTAAGTGTCCAAACAATAAACTTTATTCAACAACTATTTTTCCACTTTTCTCGGCAGCGGGAACGTAGTAGATTGTGATGCCCTCGTCTCGCGTTGTAGAGCGTCTGAATCGGAACACAGGGTACATAAGACTTCATTTTCGGTCGATATTGGGGTCACAAGCTCTTTCTTCAAAAATTATCAGCTTTGGCTCATTTTAATGAATTAACTTACTGTGTTATGAAGTCTGGCAGAATCGGATCTTAAAAATTGAATATATCATAGGCTAACCAAAAGTGTGAATATATTGAGTAAGCGATATTTGTTCGTTTTTCCTATTGATTATATATGTTTATGATTAGAAATGATATCGGTTATATTTAGATTTAAAAAAAAAAAAAATGTTTATATTAGGAGATATATTCAAATGAAAATAAGCCATCCTGAGCTGCAATTTCCTTCGAATCTTTTGACTGAGCTGAGAGTCGAAAATAGGCCAATCCTTTAGATTAAACAGAGAACACCAAACAAATATTTGAAGAGACGCCCATCTTGAGGAATGAATGTGGAGGGAGGGTGCAAATTTCCTTCAAGATGTTTATTTTCATTTCTTTAAATATCGGCACACAAATCGTGATATTTTGGGTTGAATATACTGCAAGAATAGAAATAATCATGAACATATTTTTTACAATAACGAAAAATAATATGAAGCTATGCTTGAATTTTCGGAAGTTGGTATTAATGTAGGTATTTATAAATTGTTCGCTGGGTTTTTAATGCTCAAGCAGTAAGAAGGGTTTGCCAAAATGTTTGTATTAAGACATTCCTTAAAAACCAGAACAAGCTGAAAAGAGAGAGAATTGGTTCGTTGGAGTTTTTTGGGTGGTATTTTAATAAAATGAAATTTATTTTAGAAATACTTCCTAAGCAATGCATTTTCCAACCCATATTTTAAGTATTACATTTTTAAAATCTACCTTTATTTTATGCTTTATCTCTATCACACAATTATCGCAAATATCATTCATCCTCACCAACGTAAAATGTTTTTCTTTTCATTGCTTTAGTAAATAAATTCGTATTAACTATGTCCTTGTTTTACAACCCGGAAGAAGGCAATTTCAAGCCGAATTGTCGGCAAAAATAAAACGCTATTTCTTATGAAATGTAGTTTTTATAGAATACCACATGACCGAACCCTGATTGTATTTACCTTCATGTTGAAAATATTGATTTTAAGTCAATGTCACATGCGGTTATCTTGATTAATTGTTGGCAATAACCTACTGAAGATGTCAGAATTTCATGGTGGATTATCAAACTCAAGTATTGTGGGAATTTCCTTCCAGAAGCACTGATTTATACTTGATATAACATTTACATCGACTGTAAGTAGAAAAAAGTAAATGTATTCGACTGTATGTCATTAAAACTTTTAATATTTTGTATGTAAAGCCTCGTTAAATATTCTTTCAGAGTGTTATCTCCAAATTCAAGTTCGTTAATAATATGAATGAACCCACAAAACTCTTTTTTCTGGCGATATTCCAACGAGAACAATTTAAGTAAAGATGGAATGGTTGGGATTCGGCTAAATAAACCTCAATATGATTTTTGTTTTAAAAAAATCTATATTTCAGACGTTTCGGCTACTCATTGGTAGCCTTCGTCAGCTAAAATGACAAAAAAGAAATTAATACAGAAACAACCAAGAAAAATTTATAATTGTGATAGGTAACAGAACTATAGATACAATTTAACTTATAACAGAACATATCGTCTTAAATTCTTAGAATGAGTAGAATGAAAAAGAAAATAGGTACAGTAATTGATTTTAATAGTAATTAGTAACATTAATTGATTTTACAAAGAAATAAGAAAACTAAGTAAGTAACTATTACTAGTACTATTAGCTACTATATTTGTCATTGGTATATAGTTTTCTTATTTCTTTGTAAAATCAATTAATGTTACTAATTACTATTAAAATCAATTACTGTACCTATTTTCTTTTTCATTCTACTCATTCTAAGAATTTAAGACGATATGTTCTGTTATAAGTTAAATTGTATCTATAGTTCTGTTACCTATCACAATTATAAATTTTTCTTGGTTGTTTCTGTATTAATTTCTTCTTTGTCATTTTAGCTGACGAAGGCTACCAATGAGTAGCCGAAACGTCCGAAATATAGATTTTTTTTAAAACAAAAATCATATTGAGGTTTATTTAGCCGAATCCCAACCATTCCATCTTTACTTATCACCTCGACGGCTAACTATCTAATCATCATGAGAACAATTTAGTTACACATCGTATTGTTTTTATGAAGGGGGAAACTAAAATAAACCGAGAACGGAACTGCTAAATTAATTTCACCATTTTTAGAAAAAAAAAAAAAAAAAAAAAAAAAAAAAAATGTGGGGTACACAATAACGACGGATTGAACAGAAACTTGTTCAAAAGTAAGATATTGATTGATCTAATCTAAGATAATTCAATTTTATGACTACAGAAAGTATTCCAAACTGGGTACATCATGATAAGAAACTTAAGGAACCCCAATAAATATCCTAACAATAAAAATTCAGAAGTAAATGTTGAGTGAACGGCCTCGTCGTAGAAAATTACGTACGAAGTTTCGGAATATTTAGTTTAGTTTTAACAAATGCTAAATATAATTACTTTTTAAATATTTATTTATTGGTGAGCAACCGCTACCAAGGCATTTAGCTTTATATTATTATGACATATACCTCCAATCATAAACACGAAGATGCCATTGGAACTATAGATGTACATTCAATATTACAAATAGTTATTTATAAGCTTACACATACATCAAATTATAAACTCTGTATGGAAGTAATCAAAAGAAAAGAAGAATAAAAGTTTTGTTTTTATAGTTCTTTTTTTAACAACAAATAATCTAAGTGTGACATATAAAATATTGAAAAAGTTCCGCATTGCTAATAAAAAAAAGAAAATATAATGAGTCTCTATTCTAAGTCCTCCCAATTACCTGTCGTAAACATTATCCCCAAAAAAACATAAATGTGAAATAGAGGCCAAGTTCCTGCCCCCACAAAGAAACACTCCCTTCCTCAAAAATATCCCCTCCTAAACCCCCCCCCCCAAAAAAAGCCTTACCATTCTACACTCCAAAAAAGTAGTATGAGTTGGTGTATTAATTCAACCAAAAATATTTGCCAATACAAGAGATGATACAAGAAAGAAATGTCCAAGTTCATTACTTGGAAGACCTCATAGTTACTTACTAAGAACAGTAAAGACACTTCAACTGACCTTTAAAAACAACAATAAAAATACTTATATCCAGTTACTAAAATATCACTTTCCTCAACCAGGTATATTCTTAAACTTGGCAATGTTTTTTTTTTTGTGCCGAAATTATCTTTAGAGAAAAAATAAACAATGCCAAGTTTAAGAATATACCTGGTTCAGGAAAGTGATATTTTAGTAACTGGATATAAGTATTTTTATTGTTGTTTTTAAAGTTCAGTTGAAGTGTCTTTACTGTTCTTAGTAAGTAACTATGAGGTCTTCCAAGTAATGAACTTGGACATTTCTTTCTTGTATCATCTCTTGTATTAGCAAATATTTTTGGTTGAATTAATACTCCAACTCATACTTCTTTTTTGGAGTGTAGAATGGTAAGGCGTTTTTGGGGGGGGGTTTAGGAGGGGATATTTTTGAGGAAGGGAGTGTTTCTTTATGGGGGCAGGAACTTGGCCTCTATTTCACATTTATGTTTTTTTGGGGATCTCATTACTTTTTTCTAAGTATTAAATAGAATTTAGTTGCCGTACACCTACTGGCTTTTGTACTTCATATAAAACCAGGGTCTTTGGATTCTGCATAAGGTTCTCCTTACTGCTTGATATTTGATACCAATAATCAAACTACATACATCTAATCACTAGACTAGAAAAGTTAGAAGCTTTTCCAGATGACATTACTCTTGAGGACAAATTGATTGCTCTCTTAACTAAACTATTACACTGTAAAACACAGGAACCTTATCCCGAGGATAAAGATCACAATAGGGAAAGTGCAGAAGGCCTTCAAGAAAAATATGGGAACAAAGACGATACATTTTGGGTTTGTGATCCTAAACTTTGTAATTTAGATGGCTCGACTTTGAAAAACTTAGTATCTGCTTTGAAGTATATTATGCAGTGAACCCCTACGACTTTATTTACTACATTTAAGAAAGAAGTCACAACTGTTTTCGTTAAGATGCGTCGAAACGTTTTTTAAAACATCAAATATAGATTCTCCTTACCAAGACGATTCATTTGATACCCCACATGATGGGTTTCAGAAGAAATGATGGCATTTCGATGGAACAAAAAGTACAAAACGACATAGGTAATATGTCACTCCCGTATCAAGACCTAAGTGTGTGCCAAGTTTGGTCAAAATCGGTCAAATGGAGTGAATTTGTGTAAGGAACAAACAAGCAGACAGACAGATGATAGACGATTTTGACTAGCCTATGACACTACCCGGATAAAGACCGACATATGTGTCAAATTTTGTCAAAATCGGTCAAACGGTGTGTATTTGTATAAGAAACAAACAGACAGACAGACAGCTGATAGACAATTTAACCTAGCCTATGATTCTCCCCGTATCAAGACCCATCTGTGTCCCAAGTTTGGTCAAAATCGGTCAAACGGTACGGATTTGTAAGAGGAACAAACATACAGACAGACAGCTGGTATAAGATTTTTACCGAGCCTATATGCGTCTAATTGTTTCTTAAAACATCAGATATAGGTTCTTCATACCGAGACAATTCATTTGATACCCCACATCATGGGTTTCGGACGGAATGACGGGTTTCCGAAGGAAGTACAAAACTGGCATGCCCCCCCCCCCCCCCGGAAGCGGAGTCAAACACAACTTTTCGCGATTTTTCGATTTTTTCGTTTAATAACTTCTTCATATCTATCTTCATGCAAAATTTCAAGTCTCTAGCATCATGGGAAGTGCCTAATAATTTTGATGAGTCAGTGAGTGAGTGAGTCCTATAAAACCCGATTTTCGATCGCTTATATCTCAGAAACTATTCGATGTAGAATTATGAAAATTTCCAGTTTTACTCACATCTAGTAGTATAATACCTGTGTAAAATTTCATAACTCTATCTTTACCTGGTTGAAAGTTATGAGAGGGTAAAAATCGGCTCTAAGACCGCCTGTAATATACACACAGTATGCTTAGGCCGGAACTTGGCCTGGCGCACTACCGTGCGCCTAGATATAGAACAACGCTAAAACCAGTTCCTGGGAATCCAAGGTTATATAGAGATGATGGGCTCTATCATCGTGTACGGAAGTTTTTCATTATCTGAATAAACTGTGTAATTGTTAATTGAAGATCATTGACATTCTGCTGCAGATCTTTGACTAGACCAATATATATTTTTATCATAAAATAATATTTCAAAATAGTAACCTATTCTGTTCTCGTTCCTTCGCCTAGTAAAAGGAAGTAAAAATTAAATCATCAGATAACGGGAAACATATAGAGACAGTACTCTTCACCGTTACTTGAACACTTTTCGCTACTTGAAGTGTCAGGACGTAAGGGGATGAAACAACTAACTTTCTCGTAGAATCTGTCATTGAAACACTCCACACTAGCAGGACAAACAGCCCATCAGGAAGGAAAGCACTCTTGAAACGGCTTCTTCCTACCTCTCAAACCCCTACACAAACAAGAGAACTTTACTTGTTTCCTCTCGAAAGAAAAATAAGATTAGATTAAAACTCAAACATCAACTAATTGATTTCTTATTTACAGCGTCAATTTAAGGCCATTTAGAAATCCTAGGTTTATTTTCCAAAATAAATTACTTGGAAAACGAATGATATATTATTTTACATAAGCGTCAATAGAATATAAGCCTGTGAAGACCACTAGCATCAAGCTATTTGTTGGATACCGTACTTTTTAAACATCAATGATGATCAAGGTAAGTATAACAGTAAACCAATGCCTCCACACTTCCAGAAAGACAGGACGAATCGAAGGAAGTTCTTATAAACTTAAACAAATTCATGAACAATACTAAACCCTTTTGAATGCTACATCATATTGATCAATAAATATAGGTAGATATGGGGGTTTTTATTTCTGATTGATCAACTGCAGGGATATTCCGCCCATTCAGTGTTTTCGTCATTAACAGTAGATTTACCGGACCAGTCATTTTGACTGGTCGTGCAATTTCAATTCACAATTCCTACTACATATAACATGTGCTTTCCTAAATGATGTTATGACTTTGGTAGCTATAATTAGAAAATACATTTAATGAACTTAAGGTTACTTTATTTATATTAGTAACAAATACATTTTTTGTTATTGACATTTATACCAGTACCAGGTCTGCTATATCTAGTGTTAACTACACGACTGTGGAACTATTCTGGTTCCTCAATTATTTTATTTATTGATACTTTCTTATTTTAATTATTTTTATTGTATTCTATCATAAACGTTGGTAAGATTTAATATTTCCACCAATTTGTCCATCTGATCTGACGATTCTTGGAAGAGTGCTGATGTAGCACGTCGCTTATCAGGGAGTCCGAAGTATCTATCGAATGTTGAGCGATCCTCCCATATTTGACAGATATTGAGAGGGACCTGGCAGGCATCACACTCGATGAGGATTCTTTGTAATAATATGGACACGAGACAGGATCGTGTGGCCTATTCTCATCCTTGTCAAAAACATCTCTTCACCTCTACCTCTTCCTCCCCATGGTTCAGTTGTGGGCTTAGTTCTTAATTTGTTAGAGCGAGGTACTTATATCTACTTGATTCCCATTGGCAACGAACTCTTCAATTTTGCAATAATTGAGGGGTGTTTAGCGTATTTACGATACATCCAGACTGTAGAAAGTTGAATAATGAATAGACCGTTCCAAGAATACTGAAGTAAAAGTACCATTAGGCCAGAGAGAGAAGAGACGAAGCTACATAAATATCAAGGAGAGAAAGGAGTAGATTAGAAGGGATGAATCGTTATCAGGGGACTTATAAGACAGCTCTATAAGACTCTCGCTCCTTCTAAGTTTCACAAGATATATCTAACGAGAATCTCTTACAAACAATCATTTTAATACAAGGCCATGGTATTCCGAATAATTTATATACACTTTTATTTTCTACGCTATTGACTCCCTACTCTCCCGAAAATCATTTACTGTCTTAATGCCTACATTCTGGACTAACACAATGTAAGGCGACATTATATTCCATTGGTCATTATTTGTATTTAATATTAAGTTCGAACTGACAAAAGTTTATTTAAATAAAAAGACTCATGGTATATTTTTATAGTCCTATTATTGCCCAATGATAATAGTTTACTTTTTTTTTTTTTTTTTTTTTTTTTTTTTCTTTTTTTTTTTTTTTTTACGGCGCACCGACATCCATTGCGCAGTGGGGAATTGTCTCAATGAGCCATGAAATGAGAAAAAAAAAGGCTTTACCCACTAGACCACGAGAAGACCTTGATATTGTTTACTGTATTCATATTAAGCAAGAATTAATATTTATACACCAGAGGTAAAGGACATCATGTCACATATTTGTAACTGTTCAGGAGAACCAAATTCCTTTTAGTTTGTACTTTCAAAATTTGTTTCTTTGTTACTTATAGAAACAGTTTAAAGAACATTTTCACAGTGTTACTGGCATTGATAGGTTACTGGAAGTATTGATCATAGTCAAACAAAACCAAATCCTCCAAATGGTGCCTTTTACCTTTAATCAAAACGGGCATGATTTTATTTTTCAATGTTTTATCTTCGTTATTTATGGGAGCATGACACAGTGCCCTATACCATTATATGGATTAAAACATCCACATTAAGAACATGTTAGTTAATTTAAGGAAAAAATGGACATGGTGCCCTTTACGTCCGGGGTAAAGATATAAACGACAACTGCTTAAAATGATAAAGTCAAGGAATGATTAGGATTCGGCTAGGAGAAACGTCACATTTTCAGAAACATTTATATTTTGAACGTTTCGGCATGTCCATTGGCAGCATTCTTCAACAATAAATGCGGATCAATGAAGAAGACCACGATAACTTTTAACACAGACTGTACTAGTGGAAGTTTTTCCCACTTAAGTTGAGGCGAAACATGTAAGGAAAAATAAAGTTTGTGAAACGTTTCAGTTATGTTCATATTTTATGACTTTCCGCCTATAACGGATATTCAATAACTTTTAGGTGACTTTGGGCAAGTGTATCATCTATTTAAAATTATATATTTAATTGTTAACAAATTACAGATTACGGAGCTGGTTGGAATAAGTCCATCATCATATAGAAAAATGTAAAGACCAATCTTTACTGCTTGAAATCATTTATTTCAAGCTACAAAGCACTTCCAAGACTTCAGTGCCTATAAACAACATAACAGATTAAAACTAAAATATACAATAAAATAATTATTCATTTTTATTTTTTTTTTTACCATAACTTTTTTTTCTATTATCTTAACGTCTAGGCGATTTATTCTAGATTTACTAAATGACTGCCTTAAAAGAAACAACTGTCAGCTGCTTCGTAGCCTAAGTGAATTGTTATCCGATAAGAGACAAGTCAAAGATTTAATAGATTTATTTTATTTTCAAAAATATCACTGCGGTTACTAATTACTATTATCATTAAAATTATACCTTTTATTTTTGTTATTTGTTTATTATTATTCATTTTACATGGCCTCGTGCTTATTTTCAAATTCTTTCAGTGATCCTGGGCTTCTAATTAATATAGAAACTTTTTTTACTATTTTTATAAATTATTTTAGGGGAGATCGCAATTGCTATGGAGCTCTTCAAGTTAATAAATACAATTTTATCGTAGATTTTAGATAAGTATTTATTCCCCATGTAGTCTACCATATAGGCACTGAAGATGAAAAGAGCATCTAGTCTCGAAAGCACTTTATAGCTTGAAATAAAATATTTCAAACAGTGAAAGATGGCCTGTTCATTTCCCTATATGCATTACATAAATTCACTATCGTCAATAAAGCTGAAGTATATACTTTGAAACAAAGCAAAGAGTTAATTATAACTAGGAGCAAGAACTTATAGATGCTATATTTCATTTCAGGCCTTCTTTGTTTGCTTTGTCAAGGGTTCTATTTGACCAGAACGTTTGTGTCAATTTAATCTACTGGAGTTTATTGACATAACTCTGGGACATGTGATGGTCAATGTGAGTTTGCTCGTCAATAAAGGCATCCATGCTCTTTTCTCTTATCTTTTAGCAAAAACTGTAATCGAATGATCTAATATTATATGACAACATTAGATGTTGTTTAAATGTATTTACTATTCATAACCAATTTGCATTATTTATTACTTTTATTTGAACGCCTTTTTCTTAAAAATACACATATATTTAGGATAAATTTCCAAAAGGTAACTACCCAGATGGATCCACTGTCCAAGTAGACATAAGTCCAATTGCGATTTCAAATTTTTCATTATATTAGCATTTGTTTTTTTCTTTTTTTTTTTGTGTACTCTAAAGAGTACCAACTACTTGACCCAAAAGATAAATCAATGAAAATTTGGAAAACACAAAATGTGGGCGCTAATGGCCAAGATTTGTCGTTGTGCCGTAAAAAAAAAAAAAAAAAAAAAAAAAAAAAAAAAAAAAAAAAAAAAAAACACAAAATGTGACATATTTCTAATGAAAAACATTTCCAACTATTTATTTTAGTTACTTTTTATTGATCCGGACTGGACAATGGATTCCTAAAGGTTGGCCAATAAAAAATGAGTAATCGATCATTTCTTCACACAAGGAATTTGAAAGTAACAAAACTCCACTTTACATTTTTTTGACAATAGGGAATCAATCGTTCAACCTACCCCTCAATAAATTTCCATTTCGTTTGCAGAGATTGAAAATGTAAATTTTCCTATAGGTAGTAAATCCGTTGAAGTCCGTAAGGGGGTCGAGGAAAAAAAATCGCGAGAAACCTCTATTTCATTGAGAAAAACAGAAGTTCATTATTGGACTTCCAAAAACTTTCTTCTATCAATGGGTTTAGTGAATTAAACCGCTGTTTTTTTAATGGTAATTTTGTCTATTTTGTGATGGCTTAATTAGAATTTAATTATCCCTAATAGTTTTTGGGCAATCCTTTTTTATTGAATAAAAATATGTACCCCCGCATTAATATATGTACCTCCGAAGTAAGTGTATTCTCTGTATTTTAATTACCGACTGTGGGATAATAAATACAATTAGCACTCCAAAGTCGGGACCTTTGATCTCCTTTGACGCCACTTGGCTATTGTGATGTTGTGGGGTTTGATGAAGTCTTAGGAATGCACCCTTATCGAGTCAATCTACAGCTTACGTCACGGGTATTTTTCTAGAGCTTTAACGGTCATGATTTGTTTTAATTTCCTTTAATGAAAATGTAACTCAATTGAACATCCAATCAATTTAAGTTAAAAAAAACAGCATACATTAAAATAAAAATTTCATAAAAATTACAGATGAGCAAATTACACCTTTGACAAGGAGTTACTATAGTTTTCTAGGAGACCTACAATTAGCCGGCTTTAATTGCCTAGGTTTAGATTCGACAAAAAAAATGATTACTATGAAATTTACGAGATGGGCAGAAAGCTAAATAGGGGAAAAAAGCCAGTAGGACTGAAAAGTATAATTATATTTGCGGGTAGTTCTTTCTAATAGTTAATTAACTAATTAAAGTAAAAAAGAGCAAGTACTCATTTTCAAGTCTTTGTTTTATAGAAACATTTAGCTGTCAGTACGGAATGCGAATTCATAATCTTCCATTTTACTCTCGGTGTTGCATTACGCTTCTGGATGTAATATCACAGCATAGTTAGTGAGCTTTCTATTACAAAAAGTCCGATTCGCAGGAACTGCATCATCTTAGCGCGGTTCCGTTCTTATCCGAAGTGCGATTAGTAAAGGAATAGTAGCAGCTATCGGTAGGTTTTGATCTTTCGTTAAAAATATAAAATAAAATCTCAAAAAGAAGGAAGCTTAAAGCGCCACATATGGAAACTGACAGTTTTCTAAGCGGATGGGACTCTCCCGTCATCGCGACGCTCACTCTAAGAAAACTCTATTACCAATATGATTCTTATTTTCTCAGCTTTAATGAAATACTCATTCCACCGTTAAATAACTTAAAAAACAAAAATGAGGTAAACAGTGACAAAAACCCGTTTAAAATAACAAAACTAAAACTTTCGTAGTTTTAAGCACTTACTTCTCCAACTGATATTGCCCCATCGAAATTTGCTTCAGAACTTTTTTTGTAGAGAATTTAGTAAGCTTTTGAATGGTTATATCGTACTTCCCACTGTTTTGAACATATTAAGGGGGAAAAATGGTGCTAATACCTACCGATAGCTGCTATATTCCTTCACTAATCGCACTCGAGATAAGAACGGAACCGTGCTAAGATGATGCAGTTCCTGCGGGTTGGACTTTTTTTCAGACAAATTAATGTATTATGTTTATATTATAATATAAATATTATATTTGTAAGAAGAGCAAGTCACTATAATTGCGGTGTAAAATATTGTCGCTAGCTAAATCTAAGTATTATATAACCTCATTAGGAAAAAATGGTGCTAATGGCTCAGATTTCGATGCACCATAAAAAAAATAAAAAAAAAAAAATAAGGACAATATACGAAGATTCCGAACCATTTCATGTCTGTTAATAAAATATTTTATTCTAATCCCAATAACGCCCAATAATAATACATTTTTTTTAGGTATCTATTTAATACGAATAAAATAAGGTTATAATGAGCGATCTACCACCGTGTGGAGTGCAACTAGTATAGTCCGGTACGTCAGTACCACTGTGGTATGTAAAGAGCGGCTGTTCTGATACTCGCAAAAATTAGAAATCCTACATTCCTAAAGTTGTTTGGAGGCTTATCTTTATGACTCTAGAAAGGAACTTACAGATGACGAGGGTACACTGGGAGGTACCTGGGGACAGGGAAAATGCCCCCCACCCTAAGCCTCCTAGCTCCTCACCTTCGAATTCCTATGATTTTGTTCAATGAATTTAAACAAAAAAATTAATAAATAGATAAAAACTGCTGAAAATAGGGAATACCAAAAACAATTCTAAAGAACGAAATCAACACCAGTACAGTAATCTAGATATTCATAGGGCATCTTCGAATTCCAAGATGCCGTTGAAACAAAATATTGTTTCTGTTTGTACGTATCCTGTTTTATTGACTAATACATTTGACTACTATAAGCAATCACAAAAATAACGAGCAGTGAAAAACACTGTAGGAAACACACAAAAAGATTCGTTCAAATAAACGAAATTACCTATGCTTTAAGCACTTATTTCTCCAAATATGACCATCCCATCGCAAATGTCTTCAAAACATTTTTTGTAGTGAATTTAGTAACCTTTCGAATGGTAATCTTTTGCTTGCCAAGATTCTGAACCGTTTACGTGATATTAATGAAAATATACGAAGTTCCCATAACTTTTCATGACTAAAAATGAAATATTTTATTTTAATCCTTCCTTTACTCCAAACGTGACCAAATTTTCAACATATTAGTTTTGATAAAATTCAAACATGCAGAAAATGTTTCAACTGAATCCCATGATTCAAAGTACCAAATCAAAGACAAAAGTCCGACTCGCAGGAACCGCAGCATCTTAGCGCGGTTCCGTTAATGTCCCTAGTGCCATTTGATAAGCTTAGAAAAGAAATAAACTTATTTTTTTTTATATATCTCGTGAAAATTGTCAAAATCCTCTCGAACATCTCGAATAAAAGTGATATTAAGGCGTCAGGGACACCGACAGTAGCTAACTTTTACACAGAAGCGGAAATTACAGAATCTGGCTCTCATTCTAAAGCAAAGCTCTATAAATCAATACAAAATATGCCTAATAAAGCCTTTCTAGAGGATACAGAAGCATGGGCGTATATGAGGGGGGGGGCTGAGGGGGCTGCCGCCCCTCCCGAAATTTTGAATTGATGATAAAAACTTCTCGTAAAACCCTTAAAAATAAATTGAATAAGATCACTTAGTTCATAAAACATATTTTATTTTACGTGTAATAGCGTTTTAGTTGCCTAAAACTATTCCAAGCTCTAAATATTTAGTATTCTATTCCCTGGAAATTGTCTCAGCCCCCCCCCGAAATTGTTTTTATATACGCCCATGTACAGAAGGATCAAGAAGAAGTACACAAGATTGAGTAGAATACCCTGCCTAATATAGCCTATATAGAATAATATGCCGAATAAAACCTATCTAGTAAATACACAAGGACAAATAAAAGTCTTGACGAATAACAAGTCAAGAAAAAAAACTTTATTTAACAAAATAAAACAAAGTTTAGTTGCCCAACTACAATAGAATAATATACCTATTTAAGTCTATGGAGTAGACACAAATGGAACAAAAACAAGTCTTGTGGAATATTGTTTTTTTTTATAATTAAATACTTTTTATCAATATTTAGTATATAAACTTTGTTGAAAACTATTGATTGCTAATTGATGAATCGGTTTACAACTAAATAGTCTTTATGAATATTTAGTATATAACCTTATGTTTGGATCTGAGTTTTTGGGGTGCTCTCCGCCTAGGCTTTGTATTTGTGTCGGCAGATACCTGGGGTATATTTACAGCTCTTGAGGATTAACTCTTAGCAGGTAAATTTCCTGCGGCCCCCTTGTTTCTACGGGCATTGAACCGCCATATTCGCTCATAGTATCTAACCGTTGTGAAGTTTATTTTTTGGATTTAGGACTTAATATACATATGTAGACTAAATCATAGCAAGAAGTAATCCTCCGTCGTCGGTTCTTAACTATGTAGACTCGCTAATGTTATCCAATCTTAGATACATCGTATTTAAAATCCACAGCAAAAACACGACATTTCATCAGAATCCCCTGCTGAATAAAACTTATATAGAATAATATGCAGAATAAAGCCTATCTAGTGGATAAAAATAGAGGAAAAAAGCCGTTCGTGGTGGTAGAAAATCTTAAAAGTATTTCGCTCAGAAATCTCCGAAATATTGTCACTAATTTTACGTATCCTGTTTTATAGCCAAATAGATTTATATTCTATAATCAATAAGAAAAACCTACTAACAATAAAAAACTATGGGTAACAGATGAAAATAGGGAATACCAAGAATAATTCTAAAGAACGAAATGAACACCAGTACTGTAATCTAGATATTCATACGGCATCTTCGAATTCTAACAAACAAAATATTGATTCTAATTATACGTATCCTGTTTTATTGACAAATACATTTGACTACTATAAGCAATTAAAAACACTAGGGAATATGCCAAAGAACTCGGAGTAGGAGCCTCGACAGTTTCAAGACATTTGAAGGAAATCGACAAATCCAAAACTGACATTTCATACGGTACAGCCTGAAATATTTTTAACAATGAATTGTTTTTCTTATTTTAATTAATCTGTTTTATTGTCAAATACATTATCCAACTTTAAGCAATTAAAAAATAACAAGGAATAAAAACAAACAAAAAGAACCGTTCGAATAAACGAAATCAATTACTTCAAAGTTTAAGCACTTATTTCTCCGATTGACATAGCCTAATAAAAAATTGTTTCAGAATCTTTTTTGTAGAACATTTAGTAAGCTTTTGCATGGTAACCCTCCGTTTACCAATATTCCTAACCGTCTTCGAGATATTAGGGAATGTATACGAAGTTCCCAAAACATTTCATGTCTGTTAATAAAATATTTTATTCTAATCCTTCCTTAGCTCCAAACGTAACCAAAATTTTAACTTATTAGTGTTGATGAAATTCAAATATGCAGAAAATGTTTCAACTGAATCCCGTAATTCTAAGTACCAAAATCAAAGACAAAAAAAAGAGTTCGAATAAGCGAAATCAATTACTTTATAGTTTTAAGCACTTATTTCTCCGATTGACATCGCCTAATCAAAACTTTCATTAGAGCCTTTTTTGTAGAGCATTTAGTAATCTTTCTAATGGTATTCTTCCGTTTCCCAAATTCTCAACCTTTTTCGAGATATTAAGGAAAGTATACAAAGTTACCAAAACTTTTTTGTCTGTTAATAAAATATTTTATTCTAACCCTTTCTTAACTCCAAACGCAACCAAAATTTCAACATATTAGTTTTAATAAAAGTAGAACGTGCAGTAAATGTTTCAACTGAATCCCATGATTCTAAGTACCCAAACAAAAAACGGCATTCAAAAATTATTTTTTCAGTTTTCCCGAAAACGGTTAAAGCTATCGCCTTGAAAATGGTTCCATTCGTTTTCCTAGCCCAAGAAGCCTATAAAAAGAGTACTTACAAGCTTATGAACTCAAAAACGTAAGCGTTACGATTTTTTTTGCGCGAATTTCGCCCCAAACGCCATCTTCCAGTGGGCGGATTTTGCTGGTTAACGAACTTGACCTTTCAAATTGGACGACAGATTTTTGTACCAAATTTCATCAAAATCAGACCATCAGGGAAGCCAGAAATGAGCGAACAGACAAATACATATATATATATATATATATACATATATATAAATATATACATATATATATATATATATATATATATATATATATATATATATATATATATATACATATACAAATTTGAACCACCGTTATTTTCGGTCTCTAGGGGCTCTGAAACGCGAAATTTTCTTGTCGGCACTTCCGGATTGTTTCATTGTATCAACCTTATAAGCGGGGTTCCTCCCTATGGGGGAGGGAGGAACCGCGCTAAAAGAACAGTTCGAATAAGCCAAATCAATTACTTTAAAGTTTTAAGCACTTATTTCTCCGATTGACATCGCCTAATCAAAACATTCATTAGAACCTTTTAGCGCGGTTCCTCCCTCCCCCATAGGGAGGAACCCCGCTTATAAGGTTGATACAATGAAACAATCCGGAAGTGCCGACAAGAAAATTTCGCGTTTCAGAACCCCTAGAGACCGAAAATAACGGTGGTTCAAATTTGTATATATATATATATATATATATATATATATATATATATATATATATATGTATATATTTCTATATATATATATATATATATATATATATATATATATATATATATTTGTCTGTTCGCTCTCTAGGTCGAAGACGAATGGTCCGATTTTGATGAAATTTGGTACAAAAATCAGTCGTCCAATATGAAAGGTCAAGTTCGTTAACCAGCAAAATCCGCCCACTGGAAGATGGAGTTTGGGGCGAAATTCGCGCAGAAAAAATCGTAACGCTTATGTTTTTGAGTTCATAAGCTTGTAAGTACTCTTTTTATAGGCTTCTTGGGCTAGGAAAACGAATGAAACCATTTTCAAGGCGATAGCTTTAACCGTTTTCGAGAAAATTGGAAAAATAGTTTTTGAATACCGTTTTTGGTTTGGGTACTTAGAATCATGGGATTCAGTTGAAGGAAAATCGGGTGGGAGAATACAAGCAAGCGCAAAGAAGCAAGACGTAGAACAGTCTCAAAGCAGTCCCATCGGCTCTACTCTATGTCAACAGGCCTCGGTACAACAATGCACATCTGAAACTTGCCATATGGCAATATGATCAATCGAATATATAGGTTATTAAAAAATAACAAGTATACAAAAAATTTAAAGCCATGGACCGCCTGAAGAAGCAGAATGTGATTTCTGCGAAATATTACGCAAATAAATCGACCGCTGGAGAATGCCGTATTAACACAAATATATATATATATATATATATATATGAGGGAGGAACCGCGCTAAAAGCGTTTGGCTTTACATACATATGACGCTATGTCTATAAATAGTCCGTCACGCAGGAGCTGCATAACTAAGCACTTTCCTCAGAATTTGGGTAGTGTAGACTGCTTTCCAGAACAATTTGCTTAAAATATCCTACATAAATAAAATAAAAACATGAATAGTTCTCTTTTAAATTTGTAATGAGTAACTGATCAATTATTAATTTGCTTCCAGAGTTATGTTTACACATGGTACCTATTACGCTACGTAATAAATAAAAAAAACTCATATTATCGTATTTTGATCTAAAGCAGGAACAGGATACAGTCACTCTAGTGGTAGAAAGCGCTCCTTGCGGCGGCTTTGTGAACCTGCGTCTGGCGGGCTTTTCTATTGAAATATATCACAAATTATACCCCCGCTTTCCGATTGACCGATTCAGCTTATTTTTACAACACTTCTTTCTCATGAGTTACCCACGACGTATAACGTTTCGTTACAATACAGCAGAAATTACGACCGGTATGAGTATATTAGGAATTTGGGTCCGGAGTAAACCCCCCCCCCTTCTAATGAACCGATTTAGTTTATTTTTACAACACATATTTACCTGTAGATTACCACTACGAATACCGAGTTTCGTCGAAATATACCAAAAATCACGGCTGGTAGTGGCGAATTGGTATTGTGGGTCCGGAGTAAACCCCCCCTCCTAATGAACCGATTTAGTTCATTTTTATATCTCACTTTTCTCTCTATATTACCACTACAAATACCAAGTTTCGTTGAAATATAACAAATATTACGGCTGACATAGTCAAATTAGTGTTTTGGGTTCGGGGTAAACCCCCCCTTCCGGTGGACCGACTTTGGTGGTTAACGAACTCGTTCAATCGTTTGCTAATTGAATGCTATATACCAAGTTTCGTGACGAAAAAAAAACTCTGGCCCCTATCGTGTTAACAGACACATATCTATCTATCATCTATATATATATATATATATAAATTTTAACGGGGGTAATTTTCGGTATGAAAATTCCGTCATGAGTCCAACCTCAATAGCTACTTTCCTTCGGAGGAAAGTGCTAAAAGCATTGGCTTCTTTTGAATAATTGGCATGTCATGCTCTGAATTAAAGCCCGTTAGCTAGACTGACCATATTTTTGGTTAGTGAAACCGGGACACATTGATATGGGCAAAGCCCGGGGGGGTTATGGAGTAAAAATGGACAAAATGATGAGTTATAAGCCTTTTTTTAATACTCTCAATTAACGGGAGAGGGGAATCTGGAACTAAATGGTTAGTCTAACCATTTTTTAAAAATAAAAAAGGAAAATTTCGCTACTTAAGTTACTTAAAAAAATCATCCAGCCAAATAGTAGAGGGGCTGGCTGCTGTGCAAGTACTTCACGCGTTTGCTCTCGGATTACAGTTAAAATACTTCTCACTTCTTTGAGACTGTGCGCGGAAAGCAAAAATTTTAAGCGTAGAAAAGTAGCCGATTCATAAAAGATTCTTTAAAACATAAATCCATTACATCTTACAGCCGTTTCCGGGACGTTGATAAAACTGGACGGGACACCGGGACAAGAGCAAAATACTAGGACTGTCCCGGCCAAACCGCGACGTATGGCAAGCCTACCGTTAGCCTTTGGGCAATAGACCTGAGAGAGAAACAGGGGATTCTGGGCTCAAAACCCTGGCTGGCGATTCAATATTTTTAGAAATATTAAATGTCAAAATGAAGCCACGGACGTCTACGTGTATTACACTACTATTTCTAAAAATCCCTTTAACTTCTAATTGGATCATATGGCATCTCAAAGTACATGTACATGCAAGTCCACTCTTTCAGGTGACAGCCTTCTAGCATTTTGAAGTGTTTGCCTAAGTAGATTCGTTTCCACTGCGCCACGGCTCTAGGTCTTCCTCATTTTAGCACTTTCCTCCGAAGGAAAGTAGCTATTGAGGTTGCACTCATGACGGAATTTTTGAAAAATTTCTTCAAATCTTTATCGATCCTACCTAGTAGATACTGAAAATTACCCCCGTTAAAATTTATATATATATATATATATATATATATATATATATATATATATATATATATATATATATGTATATATATATATAGATATATATGTGTCTGTTAACACGATAGCGGCCAGAGTTTTTGTTTTTTCTTCACGAAACTTGGTATATAGCGTTCAATTAGCAAACGATTGAACGAGTTCGTTAACCACCAAAATCGGTCCACCGGGAGAGGGGGTTTCCCCGGACCCAAAACACTAATTTGACCATGCCAGCAGTAGTTTTTGTTATATTTCAACGAAACTCGGTATTCGTTATGTTGATCTAAAGAGAGAAATGCGTTGTAAAAATAAACTAAATCGGTTCATTAGGAGGGGGGGTTTACTCCGGACCCACATTACCAATTTGCCACTACCAGCCGTAATTTTTGTTACATTTCAATGAAACTCGGTATTCGTGGTGGTAATCAACACAGAAAAATGGATTGTAAAAATAAGCTAAATCGGGTTATTTGGAGGGGGGGTTTACTCCGGACCTAAAGTACTAATATAGTCATGAGAAAGAAGTGTTGTAAAAATGAAGTAAATCTAGGCATATGTTATACATGTTTCCCACATTAATTGATTATGAACCGAGGGGGATTATTTATAAGGGAACAGTCCGAACCAAATCTTCCAAAAAAAAAAAAAAAAAAATAATAAAATAAGAAAACCAAATGCAATGGTGGAAAAAAATGATGAAATATACAAATTTTAGCCCTGAACATTGAAGACCCCAGACTAACCTGGTGGCTTTTCGATGGGTGTGATGGAAAGCTGGGTCGGAGGGGGCTTGCGAACTGATGCTTGAAACACAATACAACAATGTACAACACACAAAAGCCAACACATTTAGCCACTCAAGGCAGCGGTATTATAAAGAAACATTATGTGTAGTTGAAACAATAACATATTGAAATTGTAGTGATTATAGACAAGAATCAGAAAGTTGACAAAAGAAACATTGAAAAGAAAATGAATGCACTAGGCTAAAATTAAAACAAGTAGAAATGCACAAAAGTAAATAATACCATCTCAAAATAATAAAACATAACTGAAATGGAATATGGTCATTAATCTGAAAATAATTTAAAATGAGTTTTCCAATTAAACTCGGGTGGATATAAAGTGTCTGACAGATACAAGGGATATTTCAGTGAAGTATGTTGGCAGCAGTGAGCATCTAGAGTCTAGATGCTCACTGCTGCCAACTTACTTCACTGAAATTTCCCTCCTGTTAGTCAGACACTTTATACACACCAAGGGTCAATATAAATGTTTAGCAAGAGAAAGATTTATAAATAATTTCAAAGATTTTTAAAATAAAAGCCTAAATCTCCAAGGATGTTGTCTAAAAAGATCAGACTAATTGGAAAATGTTCAGTTTCCACTGCTTACTGAATCAGAAGAGAGAATCAGAAGTTCTCTTTAAATTCAGTAACCTGTTCCAAACTATAGCCCCTGGAACCGCTTGTTCCAGCTTAATTCTTAACAATCAACTTGTCTTTCTGCCAGTGTGAGAGACTCTTTATTCTAAAACTTATTCCAAATTTTGATCTTATTATGAACTCTGAAAATACTATTACCTTCACTAAATGTTTCCTACAGTAATGTTATCCTTGGTATTTAATATGAATGCGTTAAAATCAGCAGCAAATACAAGTTATGAAAAATTACTATTAAGTTTTGTCTTATTTAATTCCGAGCGATAAAAACAGAAACTTTCTTTAGCTTAAACAAGTTTACTGACATTTAAAATTATGAACAACTGTTCATTAATTTTGTTAAAGATCATATTCCAATTATTTAATAGTTGAAGAAGAGTTAAAATGATAATAACGGAGGAATTGGAAAGGAGGGTTTACTTTAAACTCTATTTCATTACAATTAGCCCGCCAGACGTAGGTTACCAAAGCCGCCGCGAGGAGCGCTGTCTCCCACTAGGGGGACTGTATCCTGTTCCTGCGTGAGATCAAATGACGGAATATGAAGTTTTAGTGTATTTATTATATTTATTTAAGTAGTACAGTATCATGTAATAACATAACTCTGGAAGCAAATTATTTACAATATTAATAATTGAACAGTTCTCATAAGAAATGTAAATGAGCAGAACTATTCACGTTTTTATTTTATTTATATAGGTTATTTACAGCAAATTATTCAGTAATGTAGTCTACACTACAAAAATTCTGAGGAAAGTGCTTAGTTATGCAGCTCCTGCGTGACGGACTTTTTATATTCCTAATGCACTCTAAAACTTCTTTATTGTTGGTTTCATCATGTGGTTTAACAGCAGGTTAATTTATGGTCAGGCAAAAACAAGATAAAACTGTCATATTACCCTAAGGGATAAACAAAATGGCAAAAGGAAAATGCTAAATTACGGTAAAAAAAGTAAACAAAATAGCAAATGAAAACTTGTATAAAGGATAAAACTGCGTGGAATGGATATGTTGTTAATTGATTGGGAAAAAATACGACCATCCTCTAGTGTTGACAATACAATCACGCCTTCAGGCCTGTCCGTGTTTTAGAGTTGGAGGATTGTATTTTACCAACATGCTCCAAGTGTCTTTTCCTCTTCGAATGTTGGAAACTGCCAATTTTACTGCCTTGTTGCTCTCGGCTTATGGTTTATTGCTATAACATTGGCCCTTGCGTAAACAGAATTAAACATTTAATTAATGTGAATAATTTGGGAGAAAGCCGTTACTAATGAACCTTCTTTTCTTGCATATTTTGACCAGAATCCAGTTTTGTTGAATTAAGAATTTCGTCATTTTCATCAACTTTCCTGTCGTTATTATTACATGTGTAATTGGTTTGAAATGACTAAAATGTTATCCATGCTTACGTCCGTCTAATCAATTTGTTTAATCTGCTTTAAACAACTGGCAGCGATATTGGCAACTTACACGGGACAACAAACTCAGAGAAATTAAACATACAGTTCAAGCTTGGTCATCAAGCTCACGGGATATGAGACGAGAAGAAGTCGTCTTGTGTCGTTTAGTGTGTGAGATAATACTTTACTCACACACTCGTTTTTAATGACTAATACTGAAAAACCTACTTACAGACAGAGTAACTTACCTCTAACAGTTAAACACATATTGACAGAATCTAGAAGACGTGATTACTTACAAATACCGCACGACATGACTGAACTTTTGAATGAGGGTAGCCAATCGATAAACACTATTTTTCAACATCTAAAACACACACAGCTACACAACAAGATTTAATTTCAGACTCTAAAGTTATTTCTGATATCTGGTAGCATTGGTGAAAAGATAATTTTCATTATAATTTTAAATTAATTTTATTTTTACTTAATCGTGATTTATATGCGTGAGTGTATGAATACGTATGTATGTACATGTACATGTGTATAACATGAATTACACATAGTGTATAAAAGCAATGCATATGCATGTGTTGTGCACTTGCATATACATCTGTAATGTATATAGTAATGTTTTAATATATTATAGTGTGCATACTTATAACTGTTATATTAATTTGTAAAATACTTTTATTGTAAATTAATCTTTTTACTTTATATGAAATATCAATAAGAAATTGTAACTACTGTTTAATTATAAGAACACATTTGTAATTATCGAGCGAATCATCTGCGTTATGAGAGTCTTGATAATAAATAAATAAACTTCTTTTTCTTCTTCTAATCTGCTTGAACAGGGAAAATTTGTATTTACTTACCTCTACATCGCTAAGCCCTTCTTAATTTTCATAGTGGTTCCTGTGTACAAGCGATTCTCTTAAACCACCTGAATATATTGGACCTGGAGTTTATCGTAGGAGAGCGGATTATTCAGGCCTAGGATCCCATCAACTAGATGCTTAAAATTACCGCCCCTAAATTTTAGTACAACATACTTGTCTCTTTATATGAGCACGATTTATGCAGACTTTCCTTGCAAGATAACACAAATTTCAACCATAAGAGACATATTAATAATTTGTGCCCGGCGTCCTCCTGATGATCGGGTTTGCTTGTTATTGAAGGCGTTTAATCATCCAAGTTGTGTGTGAAAAAAAAAATTATGGTTGCTATCCTGGTAACACACACACACACACATATGTATGTGTATATATATGTAGGTGTATATGTATGTAGGTGTGCATATATGTATATATATATACATACATACGCCGTTGCAGGATAAGCATGGGTTGTTAGCCCCTGAGAATTTTTCGCTCGAAATTTGGAGACCAGAAAAATCCCCTAAATTGGCCTAAAGCCAAGTTCTCGCCTCTAAATTTGGGCCCCTCTTCAAACAAAATAATAAAACCAAAATTACTTTGAAAATGTATGTCTCACGATTAAGTTGTATGAACGAAATGAAAAACAAGGAAAATATGGGTAATTCTTAGGATTGTTAAAAAAAAAATCTGTTTTTTAGAGACATGGCGGGCAATTATTTTTTTCAAATAAACAAAATTGGTTTAAATGTCAAAAAAAAAAAAAGAAAGTTAAACGCGAGGTCACCGAAAACAGATTTATTTTTAACAGCCTTAAGAACGATGAATATATTCGTATTTTTTTTCATTCCGATCATACTACTTAATGGTGAGATCAAAATTGTCTACGAAACTTCGGTTTTCTTTTTTTTATTCGACGAGGGATCCACATTTAGAGCTGAGAATTTGGTTTGTGTCCACTATGAGGGGATTTTTTGGATCCCACAAATTACGAACGAAAAACGCTCTGGGGCCTATGCTTACCTGGTTACTTTTTTCAAAAAGAGTATAAGAAATAAAGTGGTACATACGTATTAATAAAATGAATACATTTTATGACGCTACGAAAACTGTGTTATGTAAATAGAGAAACATTAGACTGAGCAGAAACAGAATTTATACATTAGATAACGGTAGCAGTACCTTGTTGATCAAGAGATAAACAGATATTCGCCATCGGGCTTACATTACTTCGATAACCCGTTAATCATGCACTCAATGGGGTATGAGATATGGGCATGGAGGCCTCTCAATGCAACATAGGGGTCTATAGTCTTTACCCTAAAGACAACCCCTAACCCTATTCCCGATCCGTTAGCAAACAATACAATCAGAGATGTCATACACAATATTCAAATTGGTCGTTAAATCGTATGGCGTTTAATAGGCATTAAAGTATCAAAAGTACGGCTCGCAAGAGCTGCGTCAACTTAGTGCTTTTCGTTTCTTATGCCTAGTGATATTTGGTAAGCTTACAATAGAAACACATAACATTAGTTCCAATTTTACGTGGAAAATTACAGCACCTAAGCGAATAACATTTCCAAGAAAAGCCACATTTTAGGTATTCCAAGACACAGGAAACTGAAAGTAGCAAACTTACACAGAAACGGAAATCAGCTATAAACAGTGTATCTGCAAGCCTAAGCAAAAACGTGAGCGACGATTTTTGCTGCACGAATTTCGTCCCCAAAAAACGTGTTCCGATCGACAAAGTCTGCTAGTTAACGAACTTGACCGACCTTCCAAATTTGACAACGTAGTTTTCTACCAAATTTCATCTGGAGAGTTAGTGCTAGTGAGATTTTTTGACCGCTTGAGAAAGACAACAACAATAATGCTCCCCAGCGAAAAAAAAAACTCTAAAAAATATGCCAAGCCTCTATGGCGCAAGATGAACCACATATTGTCGTATTCAATTAGTTCTGAAACGTACATTATTAGCCGACACTTCCGGATTGCTCCATCAAGGAGGTCGACGCAATAAGCGGGGTTTCTCTCGTTGGAAGGAGGGAGGATACGCTCAAAAAATGTCGAACATTTAATTACAGCATCAATTCCCTCTAGGAATTCAGGGGTCTACCTTACATTATAGCAGCCTGTTACCCTCTATCACTAAATGATTCCTTTAAAAGTAATAGCTTTAATTAATACTTGATTAGATTTTAAAAAAATACATGCAAATTTAAATTATTTAAACTGGAAAAAAGCAGCCATTTCTTCAAATATTTGTTAAAATAAATTTTTGTTAATGATTCTTTGTCTCCAAAAAAACTCACACACATAAGAATAAGGTTTGTAGGTTTCATATGGTTTAATTTATTTTAAAAAAATAGGAATGGTGACTACTTCTAAAGCTATCATTTTGTCCCTCCGATCGAATATGAAAATCGGTTCAAACAAGCGAACGAACATATTCTTTCCATTGACGAAGAAATATATTTAATACTTGTCTTACTTTACTTATAGCACTGAAGACTTTCTAAAGGGACAGAAGTTCCGACAATTTGCGACTAGCCGTATCGTCCACAATCTAAGAGAAAACTCTTGAATCGGAAAACCGAGATTTTTCATATTCGATAGTTTGACATTGTAGGAGCGATGTGGCGATAAAAATGAACTGGTATTTAATGTAAAAAAGTCCGACTCGCAGGAACTGCATCATCTTAGCGCAGTTCAGTTCTTATCCCTAGTCTAATTTGGAAAGATTAAAATAGAATCAGTTATTATTTCATTATCCGACTATAAGCAATTAAAAAATAACAAGGAATAAAACACACAAAAAGAACCCTTCGAATAAACGAAATCAATTACTTTATAGTTTTAGGGACTTATTTCTCCGATTGACATCGCCTAATTAAAACTTTCTTCAGAACCTTTTTTGTAGAGCATTTAGTAAGCTTTCGAATGGTAATCATCCGTTTACCAAGATTCTCAACCTTTTTCGAGATATTAAGGAAAGTATACAAAGCTACCAAAATTTTTTGTCTGTTAATAAAATATTTTATTCTAACCCTTCCTTAACTCCACACGTAACAAAAATTTCAACATGTAAGTTTTAATGAAAGTAGAACATGCAGAAAATGTTTCAACTGAATCCCATAATTCTAAGTACCAAAATCAAAGACAAAAAGAACAGTTCGAATAAGCGAAATCAATTACTTTAAAGCTTTAAGCATTTATTTCTCCGATTGACATCGCCTAATCAAAACTTTTATCAGAACCTTTTTTGTAGAGCATTTAGTAAGCTTTCTAATGAAAATCTTCCGTTTCCATGATTCTCAACCTTTTTCGAGATATTAAGGAAAGTATACAAAGTTACCAAAACTTTTTGTGTCTGTTAATATAATATTTTATTCTAACCCTTCATTAACTCGAAACGTAACAAAAATTTCAACATATTAGTTTTAATGAAAGTAGAACACGCAGAAAATGTTTCAACTGAATCCCGTAATTCTAAGTACGAAAATCAAAGACAAAAAAAAAAGTCCGACTCGCAGGAACTGCGTCATCTTAGCGCGGTTCCATTCATATCCCTAGTGTTATTTTGTAGACTTAGAATAGAAACAGCTATTACTTTGTTTGGATCATTCCTAATGTAAACAAATATGAAAAAAAAAACCAAGATTTTCGGCTAGGGATGAAACTATCCCAAGCAGAAATTACTCTTTCTGCCGTCCCAAGTTTCGGTCTACGAAGACTCTTCTACGACTATATTTCTAATTTACTTAACTTGCAGTGCTAACATATCCATTTTACTTTTAAATGCAATTAAACAAAATAAAATTGTACATTAAAATGAGAAAGTAGTGTTATTTTTTATTGAACTACGGCCACGTTCAACCACAAAATATAATTATATTTCTAGTATAGCATTTGGCTGCATGACTTCCTACAGGTAAAGGTAACTGTCAGCTGTCCTAGAATGCTTGATGAGAACAATGAATCTTGATTTATGAAGTGCAATAAAAGCCTACCTGAACCGGCCTACTACCTCGACCCGGACTGACCCTACACGGAGAATATTTACGTTTTCAGTTCTGTTACAGGTTCAAAGAATTTGTATTTATTCCCCTGTTTTATTGACAAATACATCCTCCTCCTAGAAGCAATAACAAAATAACAAGAAATAAAAACAGACAAAAAGAACCGTATAAATAAACGAAATCAATTATCGTTTATCAAACTTCTAAGTTAAATGTATGTACTTATTTCTCCGTTTGACATCGCCTAATCAAAACTTTCTTCAGAACCTGTTTTCTAGAGCATTTAGTAAGCTTTCGAATGGTAACCATCCGTTTACCAAGATTCTCAACCGTTTTCGAGATATTAAGGAAAGTATACGAAGTTTCCAAAGCTTTTCATCTCTATTAATAAATTATTTTAATTTAACCCTTCCTTAACTTCAAACGTAAGTAAATTTTCAGCATACTAGTTTTGATGAAATTAGAACATGCAGAAAATGTTTCAACTGAATCCCATAATTCGAAGTACCAAAATCAAAGACAAAAGTCCGACCCGCAGGAACTGCTTCATCTTAGCGCGGTTCCGTTCTTATCTCAAGTGCGATTAGTGAAGGAATATAGCAGCTATCGGTAGGTATTAGCACCATTTTTCCCCCTTAATATCTTCAAACCAGTTAAGAAATCGTGGGAAGTACGATTTAACCATTCAAAAGCTTACTAAATTCTCTAAAAAAAAGATTCTGAAGCAAATTTTGATGGGGCAATGTCAGTCGGAGAAGTAAGTATTTAAAACTACGAAAGTGTTAGTTTTGTTATTTTAAACGGGTTTTTGTCACTGTTTACCTCACTTTTGTTTTTTAAGTTTATTTAACGGTGGAATGAGTATTTCATTAAAGCTGAGAAAATAAGAATCATATTGGTAATAGAGTTTTCCTAGAGTGAGCGTCGCGATGACGGGAGAGTCCCATCCGCTTAGAAAACTGTCAGTTTCCATATGTGGCTCTTTAAGCTTCCTTCTCTTTGAGATTTTATTTTATATTTTTAACAAAAGATCAAAACCTACCGATAGCTGCTACTATTCCTTTACTAATCGCACTTCGGATAAGAACGGAACCGCGCTAAGATGATGCAGTTCCTGCAAGTCCGACTCGCAGGAACTGCGTCATCTTAGCGCGGTTCCAGTTTTTTTTTTTTTTTTTTTTTTTTTTTTATATATATATATTTTTTTTTACGGCACATCTACATCTAGGTCATTAGCGCTGACATCCAGGGTGTAGCGAGGAATTTCACCAGCGAGCCGTGGGATGATAAAATTCCTGCCGGAGGTTGGGAATCGAACCCACCATCTCCCGCTTATGAATCCAAGGCGCTAGCCATTAGACCACGGGAGACCCTGGTTCCTGTTCATATCCCTATTCTCATTTGAAAAGCATAGAATAGAAACACATATTTTCCTCGGCCTTTGTTCAAAGGGTTTTATGGCTATACCTGGGGTCAGGTCCGCAAGACCCTAGAATCCTCTTCTACCGATACTTCATTTCATACGTTTCAATGAATTGGAAAATATCAAATATTTTCACACATTCCTGTGTTCTTTTACTATAGTAATAATTCTACAGATAAAATCAATTAAAAAATAAAATAAAAAAACCAACAGCATAAAGGCAATTGAAAATATTCAAAAGACGTCAACGAATCTATTTCTCTTGGCAAGCTATATTTCTATCAATGAATTGTTTTTCTTATTTTGCCTAATCTGTTTTATTGTAAAATACATTATCCAACTATAAGCGAAATCAATTACTTTAATGTTTTAAGCACTTATTTCTCCGATTGACATCGCCTAATCAAAACTTTCATCAGAACCTTTTTTGTAGATCATTTAGTAAGCTTTCTAATGGTATTCTTTCGTTTACCAAATTCTTAACCTTTTTCGAGATATTAAGGAAAATATACAAAGTTACTAAAACTTTTTATGTCTGTTAATAAAATATTTTATTCTAACCCTTCCTTAACTCCAAACGTAACCAAAATTTCAACATATTAGTTTTAATGAAAGTAGAACATGCAGAAAATGGTTCAACTGAATCCCATGATTCTAAGTACCCAAACCAAAAACGGTATTCAAAAACTATTTTTCCAATTTTCTCGAAAACGGTTAAAGCTATCGCCTTGAAAATGGTTTCATTCGTTTTCCTAGCCCAAGAAGCCTATAAAAAGAGTACTTACAAGCTTATGAACTCAAAAACGTAAGCGTTACGATTTTTTCTGCGCGAATTTCGCCCCAAACTCCATCTTCCAGTGGGCGGATTTTGCTGGTTAACGAACTTGACCTTTCATATTGGACGACTGATTTTTGTACCAAATTTCATCAAAATCGGACCATTCGTCTTCGACCTAGAGAGCGAACAGACAAATATATACATATATATATATATATATATATATATATATATATATATATATATATATATATATTTACAAATTTGAACCACCGTTATTTTCGGTCTCTAGGGGTTCTGAAACGCGAAATTTTCTTGTCGGCACTTCCGGATTGTTTCATTGTATCAACCTTATAAGCGGGGTTCCTCCCTATGGGGGAGAGAGGAACCGCGCTAAAAGAGTTTGAATAAGCGAAATCAATTACTTTATAGTTTTAAGCACTTATTTCTCCGATTGACATCGCCTAATTAAAACTTTCTTCAGAACCTTTTTTGTAGATCATTTTTTTTTTTTTTTTTTTTTTTTTTATTTATTTATGAGCGACCGTAACTAAGGCGACTCGCTCAGAACAAAAATTACATATATAATATACATACGAAAATTACATCTAATTAAATACAACTAATTAAATACATGTAATTAAATACGATCTTATTTTACACATTTTTGGCCAAATATACAAATTGAAATTTATATACACATCTATTTATAAGAGAATACAATATTACAATATACTTGAATATATGAAAAATCAATATTATAATAATGCATGAAGTTTATACACATAATCAATTAAATTGGTTGAAGGAGGTTTCACACTCCTGTTAGTTTTATACTGACACACTCTTATCTCATGACAAGACAGGACAGACCGACATGTAGATCATTTAGTAAGCTTTCTAATGATAATCATCCGTTTACCAAGATTCTCAACTTTTTTCGAGATATTAAGGAAAGTATACAAAGTTACCAAAACTTTTTATGTCTGTAATAAAATATTTTATTCTAACCCTTCATTAACTCCAAACGTAAAAAAAATGTCAACATATTAGTTTTAATGAAAGTAGAACATGCAGAAAATGTTTCAACTGAATCCCATGATTTTAAGTACCAAAACCAAAAACGGTATTCAAAAACTATTTTTCCAATTTTCTCGAAAACGGTTAAAGCTATCGCCTTGAAAATGGTTTCATTCGTTTTCCTAGCCCAAGAAGCCTATAAAACGAGTACTTACAAGCTTATGAACTCAAAAACGTAAGCGTTACGATTGTTTTTGCGCGAATTTCGCCCCAAACGCCATCTTCCAGTGGGCGGATTCTGCTGGTTAACGAACTTGACCTTTCAAATTAGACGAAAGATTTTTGTACCAAATTTCATCAAAATCGGACCATTACTCTCTGAGCTATGGCGCGAACAGACAAATATATATATATATATATATATATATATATATATATATATATATATATATATATATATATATATATATATATATATAGTACACTACAATTCATATCTGAAGCCAAAAACACTAACTCACATACAGTTCTCATATCACTAGATATTAAAGGAGCATTTGATAATGCATGGTGGCCATCAATTTTAAATTCTTTAGCTGATTCAAATTGTCCTAACAATATATATAGATCTGTGAAAAATTACTTACAAGGCAGACAATCCTTTATCATAACACCAAATATGAAATTTAACAAATTTCAAACACTAGGAACGCCTCAGGGATCTAGCCTTTCGCCATTATTATGAAATCTAATCGGTTATAATTTGTTAAAGATAAAATTACCTCAAGAGACAACTATTATAGCATATGCTGATGACATATTAGTACTAAGTAAATCTAAAATATTCGAAAAGCTGCAAGTCAATATTAACGTAATTACAAGTATTGTTGATGACTGGGCGGACCAACATAAGTTAAAACTAAATATACAAAAGTCATCTTTCATCATATTCACACATAAAAGAATCCACCCACAAATACACGTAAAATCACAAGGACAAAACATTAAACAGATTGAAACATTGAAATATTTAGGAATAACATCAGACAGAAAACTGAACTGGAATGCACACATTGACAGACTACAGGAAAATTTATTAAAATTAGTAAATAATCTGACAATCGCTGCAAAGAATACATGGGGACTAAACACGGAAGCATTACATATATTGTATTATAAAGGTGCCGTACTCCCATCATTAACTTATGCTATTAATATATGGGAATCGGGACTTGCTAAAAAACACAATTTAATGAAATTACAACGAGTACAAAGATTGATGGCCATTAAAATGATAAAGGGTTTTAAAAGAGTGTCGTATGAAGCAGCCTGCGTCCTAGCGAAAATAGTACCTATAGAATTAATTGCAAAACAATATACAGCCCAATATAAACTTGTTAAAACCTCAGAAAACGTAGACGATTTCAGAAATAGTCAAATTGAAAAAGAATTAAAATGTGCAATGTGGCCTCACCTATCTGAGTTTCCAATCTTAAAAAATCCCAACAAAAATTACAATATCCAATTAGCAATTTATACTGATGAAAATAAGGAAGGCGAAAACGTTGGCTGTGCTTCAGTGGTATTTATTAATGACGAACCCACGGACGTACATAAATACAGACTGGGACAATACTGTACAAACATACAAGCAGAACAATACGCAGTACTTGAAAGTTTGCGACTAATAAAGACTAAATACAAACACTATAATAATGCAATTTTATACACAGACAGCAAGACGACCTTACAAAAACTGACTAATCGTTCAATACTTGACTCGCTAACAGAAGAAATTAGAAAACATGTGACAGAAATACAAAACATCAACATAGACATATATTTTAACTGGATAAGAGGACACTCTGGAAATATGGGGAACGAATTAGCTGATAAAGCGGCTAAAGCTGCCGCAAAAAATCCCCAGTTACCAGTTTGTTACGATAAGATATCGAAAAAACACTTAAAATATATGTTACAAACTAAGACTATACGAACTTGGGAAAACCGCTGGACAAATACTAACAAAGGGACACACTTAAAACTATTCATACCACAAATTCAAACATATTTAACAAAAAAACAAACTATGACTGATTTTTACACAACACAACTTGTGACAGGACATGGATCAGTAAATTCATACTTAGACCGTTTCAAAATAACAAACAGAAACACTTGTCCATGCGACTTTCTTACGGAACAAACTTACCAACACTTAGTATACGACTGCCGACTACTAATACAGGAATGGACAAAATTAAAAATAGAAATTATGAAACAAAACGGTGTCTGGCCATCACCAGAACAAACTCTGTTTATGTGCCATAATAAGGCATTAAGAGAATTTGCTGAGCAACTTTACATGGCAATGGGAAGATTGAATGCCTATTACAAATAAAATGTGATATTAAGCATCTTATGTGGTAATACTAAAATTGAATTTTTTTCTACTTTTATCATCATCAGTTGATCATTCATTTATTCTTTATTATTCATGTTTTTGTTTTACTTCATTTTATATTCTGTTCTTCTGTTAATTTTTCTGCACTTGTTGTATTTTGTATAGTTTTAATTTGTAAACTTTTAAATTTTAACTAAAACTATTAATATGTTAAAAAAACAAAACAAAATATGTTAATATACAAATGCAAGTGGTATGCTGTTTATTGCATGAGACTTGCAGACAAAAAATAAACTCCCTTCTGTCAGGGTTACTGTAAGGAGGAAACAAATAAAAAAAAAATATATATATATATATATATATATATATATATATATATATATATATATATATATATATATATGAGAAACCAGCACCAACCAGCACCCAACTACTGTGATCTGTAAATTGTTAAAAATTAAATAAATATCTTTGAATATACATTACGGCGCTTAGACACGGCTATCAGCGCGTGCTAACGGTGGTAGCAAGAAATTTCTTCAGCGGACCCTGTATTTCCTGCCTGGGAATCGAATCCAAGGCGTTAGCTACTGGACCACGAATAGACCCCTTTAAAATCCCTTTAGGAAATAATAGTACTATAAGCTCGCTTATTCATATCACATTTTGTCCATTCCAAGATACCAATAAATAAAAATAATCAGAAATAGAATATAACGTAATATAATAATAACATAATATAATATATAATAACAATAATATAATAATAACATAATATAATGTATAATAACAATAATATAATGATAACATAATGTAATAATAACATAATATAATGTATAATAACATAATATCATTATATTATGTTATTATTACATTATGTTATCATTATATTATTGTTATTATACATTATATTATGTTATTATTATATTATTGTTATTATATATTATTGTTATGTTATTATTATATTACGTTCTATTTTTGTAATGTCGCCTTAAATTGTGTTTGTCCATAATGTAGGCATTAAGACAGTAAATGATTTTCGGGAGAGTAGGGAGTCAATAGCGTAGAAAATAAAAGTGTATATAAATTATTCGGAATACCATGGCCTTGTATTAAAATGATTGTTTGTAAGAGATTCTCGTTAGATATATCTTGTGAAACTGAGAAGGAGCGAGAGTCTTATAGAGCGAAGACCCCTGATAAGGATTCATCCCTTCTAATCAGGATTCAGCCTTTCTCTCCTTGATATTTATGTAGCTTCGCCTCTTCTTCTTCTCTCTCAGGCCTAATGGTACTTCAGTATTTGTGGAACAGTCTATTCAATATTATTTAATTTTCTACAGTCCGGACGTTTCGTAAAGGCGCTAAACACCCCTCCATTATTACAACATTTTATTATATATATATATATATATATATATATATATATATATATATATATATATATGTATATATTGATCAGAATGTTTTTTTTTTATTTATTTATATTAAGGGCTTCGCATCTATGACGATGAGTCCTAACACAGATTATAAAATCGATACTTAATTTACATAACAGTAACATTAACTCAATTAAAATTTAAACTTAAATAGAATATATAAAACACGATTATTTTTATATGAACACGATATAAAATGTATACAAGGTGTCCCCAAAATAAACGGCCAAACTTCGGGAATCGATTCAGGATAAGAAAAGATAAGAAATTCCTGTGGCATACTTCTCGTTTTTGCTTCGTTTTCGAGAAAAACGCAAATAACTAAAACACAATTGTGAATAGGCATTATTTCATAATGGCTATATAAAAATCATTAAGAGTATGTGATTTATTTTCCACCTCCCTCCCCCTTCCCCCGAACAAAGAACGAAAAATCGTCTTGGTCGAAAAAATTAAATGACGGCATGTAAAGCCACAACTTCAACCTATTTTAAAATAGCTACTTTTCTTCAGAGGAAAGTGATAAACACAGAACAAAAAAACTTTCAATTCTTAATCAAATTAAAGTTTCTTCTTGTGTTAACACTGGGCGCATACATTATTATAATTCCTTCTTCTAATAATTCCTAACAATCAATTTAAATACTTCAAAGGTTTGGCCGCTTGCAGCAATACAGACATCACATCGCACACTGACTGACTGGATGGCATTTGTGCATTGCACTGCTGTAATCTGTCCCCAGGCCCATCTGATGCGATGGACGAGGTGCTTGCTCCCTTGAGCAAATGGGCTCTCTGTAGAACAAATCATTAATGTGTCCCCATGGGAAGAAATCCAAGGGCGTCGCCTGAAAATCGAGACGGCCGACCAGATCCTATCCAACGCCAATAGTGTCCAAACAATTTTGGACGCCCCTCCCGTAGTGAGATGGACAACTGTCGATTTGGGACCAGCTGTAAAATGAATCCTCTATCTTGTTTATTTGCCTGGTTTGAAGTTTGTTATTGTCAAATATTTAGGCTATTATACCTCCGCTCTGATGGCAGTTAGCCAAGAGTATTAGTCTTTAGAGTCCTAAGTAGGATTATAGTAATTCTTTTTTGTATACGATATAATTCAACAGGTACTCTGGTATAATTTGTTACAATTTCTTTTGTTGTTATTTGTTGATTAATACAGACTATTTATCTATCTACTTTTAATGATTTTTATATAGGCGTTATAAAAGAATGACTATTCACAATTGTGTTTTAGTTTTTTGCGTTTTTCTCGGAAACGAAGCAAAAACGATAAATTTGTTCTATCCTTTTTACATCCAGCATCGATTCCCGTAGCATACACATGCAAAAATAGGTTTTCATGGCTTCTGAGTTCCGAAAAGTTGACACCCATGGGTTGACAATAGCGGGTTACCTCCCTACGGGGAGGAATTAAACGCACTTAAAGAAATTCAAGGAAAAACGTAGATATAAGTAAAAATATAATAAAAGTCACCGATGCCAGTGACGACGGTCTCCAGCAACAGATATGAAACTAGTATATATACTGGTGGATCAAACCCCCTTTACCTAAAAACATAAGTTGATCTGAGTTCAACAGGAATTGGGTTACAGTATTCTAATTTTCAGTACATATATTAGATAAAAATAACATAACTATATATTTTCATCTTGCTGAGTTTTATTTATTATTGCTGGATCATTTTCAAGTTCATTTTATCAAGTACTCCAAAAAACATTAATTATGCAGGATGTTTATGAAATTTTAAAATTTAAACACGAGGCACGAAGTTCACAGAAACTTCATCCAAACTAGTGGTATTTGGAATTGGGCAGACTTTCCTAGAAATCATTACCCCTTGTCCGAAAAGTTGTAATAAGCAGACTTCGTACAAAGCCCAAAGCCCTATTCAACGAACAAAATTAACGGTTCAGAGCGATTAACGCCTGCCTCTGTTTCGGACAACAAAACCAATGCTGAAATAACGGAACTTACAAACTTTTCCCCCCTAAAATGTTAATAAATCTTAGTTGAGGCTAGCATTCTTTCAATGTAAACTTTTTAATCCTCATTTTATATATATATATATATATATATATATATATATATATATATATATATATATATATTTGGGTGTGTATGAGTTTCCACAAAATTTAGGATACAGCAACGATTTAACGAGTTCATTTACCATCAAAAAAGATTCATTGCAAATACCTCTGTGAACTTGGCACCCCACTTTCGAAAAAAAAATATGGCAATAGACTCAAAGAATTGCAAATCGTTTGTAGTTATTTGTAGTGAAAAAAATGTGTAGTTGCCCCGTTATTGAGAAACGGGGGGGCGGTCAAAAAATACCCCGCACCCGACTTCAACCGATTGGAACCATACCATTTTTACTCGACGTAAAATCGTTTGTAAAAGCAGTCAACGAATTTTCGTTTATAGTTGCCTAGGAAATAAGTTCCAGCCGTTTTTTGAATTTTCAAATTCGCAACTTTTTGAGTTTTAGGGGTGCGTGTTTTTTTACGGTCCCAATGCATTCGAAATCGTTTGTAGTTGATAGTAGAGAAAGAATTTTCGTTTGTAGTTAGCCAGAAAAAAAGTTAGAGCCGTTCTTTGAATTTTCAAAATCGCAACTTATTCAGTTTTAGGGGTGCGTGTTTTTTTATGGTCCGAATGCATTCGAAATCGTTTGTAGTTGATAGTAGTGAAAGAATTTTCGTTTGTAGTTGCCCAGTAAAAAAGTTACAGCCGTTTTTTGAATTTTCGAAATGGCAACTTTTTAATTTTTACAAACGATTTCTAATGCACTGGAACCATAAAAAAACACGCACCCCTAAAATTGAAAAAGTTGCCATTTCGAAAATTCAAAAACAGCTGTAACTTTTTTTTGTGTAACTACAAACGAAAATTCTTTCACTACTGTCAACTACAAAAGAGGTAGAATGCATTCGGACTAAAAAAAAAACACGCATCCATAAAAATGAAAAAGTTGCCATTTCAAAAATTCAAAAAACGGCTGTAACTTTTTTCCTAGGCAACTACAAACGAAAATTCTTTCACTACAAACGATTTCGAATGAATTGGGACAAAAAAAAAAAAAAAACACACGCCCCTAAAACTGAAAAAGTTGCTATTTTGAAAATTCAAAAAACGGCTGTATCTTTTTTTCTGGGCAACTACAAACGAAAATTCTTTCACTGCTAACAACTACAAACGATTTCGAATACATTGGGACGAAAAAGAAACACGCACCCCTAAAACTGAAATGTTGCGATTTTGAAAACTCAAAAAAAGTCTGCGACTTTTTTTTCTGGCCACCTACAAACGAAAATTCTTTCACTACTTACAACTAAAAACGATTTCGGATGCATTGGGACCATAAAAAAACACTCACCCCTAAAAATGAAGAAGTTGCGATTTTGAATATTTAAAAAAACAGCTGTAACTTTTTTTGTGTAACTACAAACGAAAATTCTTTCACTACTATCAACTAAAAACGATTTTACGTCGAATAAAAATGGTTTGGTCCCAATCGGTTGAAGTCGGGTGCGGGGTATTTTTTGACCCCCCCCCGTTTCTCAAAAACGGGGCAACTGCAAACGATTTTTTTTTCACTACAAATAACTACAAACGATTTGCAATTTTTTGAGTCTATTGTCATATTTTTTTTGGAAAGTGGGGTGCCAAGTTCACAGAGGCATTGCAAATGGACGTCTGCGAACCCAAATTACCTCTAATAACCCATAAAAAATGAATAAACCCTTAAATAAATCAGTTGACAGTGTAATGTAAATGATTTTTACTTATTATTTACTAAATATTCCATTACTTAACTTGAAATTCTATTTATTTATTTGTAATCAGAACTTACATAAATTCTATTTACTTTAATTTAGATTTCCGACACTCAAGGCTCCTCTTTTATCCACGATTTGGCGTCCATAAAATATGGTAAACAACTAGATTTTTCAACCTAAAAATTTTACTATTTAACATATTTTTTTGTCTGAGTTTATTACTTCTTCAAAGGGTCATTTGTATCTCAGTAGGTTTTACGTATGTTTAACGTAGTGGATACGTTAATCATATGGTAACGGTGGCTATATCGTAACATAACATCTCTCTACATGTTTTTAAAAAAAAGGAGGTCGAAATCAATTCATATACCAATGTTTATGAAGAACATGTCATGAATTATAAGAAAATATTTAAATATCGAGGAACATGTAAAATATAATTAATAAATTTATTGTTTTGATTTCAAGAGTCCACTACCTGGTCAACATATATATTTTGAGCGCCTGGTAAATAGAATGTTTTTTTTTTAGAAATTATTCAAAAATGATCACGTATGCAACTTTAATCTCTGTGAAATGTTTTAGAACGCTCCTTCGGAATGCACTGAACGATTATTATAATTTACAACTTTGTGAAATTCATCTTCTTATGCCGATAAATAAGATCCCACATAGTAAAACACCCACAACAAAAATCATTATGGAATGCAAATAACAATAAGAAATAAATATTATTCCCACCTCCAGTTTATGAGATTTTAAGGCTTAAAAAGAATCAAAGAAACACCCCGACTTAGAATTACAAACATGTTTCGGTCCGAAACTAAAACTTGCCGCCGAGGTTGTGGTTGATTTCAGAACTCTATAAAGACGGATCAATGACGCACTATGAAGAGGGGGATACGGATGTCGGTGGTTACTCCAGTACAACGAGATAGGATTATAACTTCGCAAATTGTAATGTGTAGGGTATTATTGGTTAACCACTTCTCTCCAAGATTAACCAAGCACATGTACGGTTCACAGGAACAAAATACCACTCTTAAATAGTATTTATAATAATTAACATTAAAGTTAATTGATATCGTATTCTTATTAAATACAATATATTCGGATGAAAAGCCTCGGGGCTTTATTATTTATATTTTTTGTGCCACATTTACTATTTCGTAATATTGGCTACATTGTTGTAACTAGACAAACATTTATATTCTACCGTCTACCACTGACATTCCACCCTCTGCATTTATTGATATTTCATGCAAATACAAAGTCATACTTAGACAGATTTAAACTGCGATAATGGACCAATACAGATGCGATAACCTCACATTACAGAAATACATTCATTCAATATATGACTGCAAGGAAAATTATATCCTTGCCAATTAGCCCGAAATTGTTAATTTTTTTTTTTTTTTAATATATGTTAGATAGAATAGCAATCAATTTTTACCAGCTGACAGAGGAATATTTACGCTTACTCAGAAAAGCATGCCTCATTGATAGTTTTGTTTAGGTAATTATATTTTATTTCGTTTGTCTAAATTATCAATTAGTTTTTAAAATATTTTAAACACGCATATCGCTCTAGTATTTCTAATGCGACACAACTCAAAATAAAACTGAACTGAAAAAGTCACTCTTGCTCACGTAGCATTAAGACAGGAAGATGAAATGCCCTCTGTTGTACAAGCTCTGAAGCTACGTACATACAGTTTTGATGGTTGATAAAGAGACATTTATCTTGTATTTTATAGCCATCACTGAAAAACACTATGTACCATTTTAGCAGATACGTATCAAAGGAATATTGAATTTGTGGCACTCAAGAAAACAAATTTAAAGACATTTTTGAAGAACGTCTGCAAGTCTTCACCAAGCTTATCTTCTTTTATACGTATCCACTAGAGAACTGCACGAGTAAGTATAGCATCGCGTAATTACGAGTACGTATACTCGTGGGACGAGTAACTCGATTACTTTATATGTACTCGTACCCATTACGAAAACCAGCATCGCATCGTGTCGCATCAGTATAGCTGAGTAAAATAATATTTGGCATCGGCATCGCCGAGTATAGTAAGGTTTAGCGTCGGCATCGTCGAGTATTGAAGGTTTAGCATCGGCATCGCCGTGAATAACTATGTTTGATACTGGTTCGCATCGCCATGTGTAATGAAGAGCAAATCATTCTGATGTTCAATATGGATAATTAGCGATGGAATTGCGAAACGACAAATTTGCTTATGCTGAGGAGATTAGAGAAATTCAAAACAAAGTCCACTTTATTACTTACAATGAACGACACTAGAGTGACTTAACAATTGCAACTTAAACAAAAGGTAAGACAGTCTATAGTAAAATAAAGAAGAATAAGTAATAAAGGTAATATAAGAAATAAACATTTTTTTAAGGTGATAAAAGAGAAAAAAAACATAAATAAAGGCAGAAATAACCATTAATCCTGTCCTGCCGAATCTAAAAACACGTTCTTGGTAACTTTTTTCTTTTTAATTTTGTCACTCACATTCACGCGCGGTTTTTTCTGTTTCTAATATCAGCGTTTCCAGATTTAGAGTTTTCGAGCTCTACTCTAATCCACATAATATGTGGAAACGCTGTTGTTTTAAAAACATATTATGTTTATTTAAAATAGATGGACTAGCACCGTATATAAAATATGTTCACATTTACCATATATTACAAATGGTAGCACGTCTTACGCACCATCACAGTCAATTACGATTTTTTTTTTAAACAGGACCATACATAACTGAACCACATACTTCTTTTGAGGTGTATATACCACTCTTATTTCTGTCCTTAAGCTCCTTATTTGTAACGAAAAAACAAATATGGAACTTAAGGACAAAAATAAGCGATTAAGTTCGTGCTACTGCTGAACACTGCTGATTACAATAACTCGACGCTCTTTAATCCGCATCCCTTGATTTAACCGCCCAATTAACTTTAGCGCGGTTCCTCCCTCCCTCCATAGGAAACTCGCTTACAAGGTTGATCTCATGACAAAATCCGGAAAAGAGCGAACGTAGAGAAGGTGAGGGAAGTCGCTATGATACTGTCTGTTTCCTGTTGTGGCGCCTTAAATCTCTTTTCCCTTCGAGATTTTATTTTATACTAGCTGTTACCCGCCGCGCCATGCTACACCTAGTTTCTGCATATAGAAAATCCTAAATAAATTAGAAACCAAATAAGTATTATTAAAATCTAATAACACGAATCTGTAACTGTTTCGAACCCGTGACCCCCACGTATACATGTATGCCAAGTTTGGTAAAAATAGGTCTAACGGTGTGGATTTGTATAAGGAACAAACATACAGACCGACAGATGGTAGCCGTTTTGACTTGGCCTATGGCAATTTCCGTATTAAGATCCTGTGTTCCAACTTAAGTCAAAATCGATCGAACGGTGTGGATTTTTATAGGAAACAAACATACAGACATATAGCTGGTAGAGATTTATGACCTAGTCTACGACACTCTCCAGATTAGGATTTATCTGTGTATCGAGTTTAGTCAAAATCGGACGAACGGTGTGGATTTGTATAAGGGACAAACATACAAACAGACAGCTGGTAGACGTTTTTGACTTAGTCTACGACACTCCCCAGATTAAAATCCACATGTGTACCGAGTTTAGTCAAAATCGGACGAACGGTGTGGATTTGTATAAGGGACAAACATACAGACAGACAGCTGGTAGATTTTTTTGACCTACCCTAGGAGATTTCTCGTATCAAGAACTACCATCACTCTAAGTTTGGTAAAAATCGGTCAAACGCTGTGGATTTGTATAAGGAACAAACAAACAGACAGAAAAACATACAAACACGTGATTTTTATATATATAGATTTATCAAGAAAGATCAAACCCCTCCAATAACTGCTACTATTCCTTTACTAATAGCACTAGAGATATAAACGGAACCGCAATAAGAGGACCCAGTTCCTGCGAATCGGGCGTTTGTAGCTTATCTTCTCTCCTTTATCGACATGTCGAGAAGTCGACAGTTATTTACGATGCCTACGATGCAGTACTCACGAGTATTACTCGTAATCGTAATGAAAAGTAATCGGCGATGCCAATTCGAGACGATGCCGAGCATGTACTCGCATCGTCCAGTTTATACTCGGCGATGCCAAGTCCAAACGATGCCGAGTATGTACTCGCATCGTCCATTTTATACTCGTTGATTATTTATCCGATTACTTTTTATGTACCCGTGCAGTTCTCTAGTATCCACATATAAATGTGCGCGTGTGTGAGAGTGTCTCCTCCCCCCTCTTACTCCCACTCTAATCTAATGGAGGGGGAATATACTTGAAACCCCATATTTGTGTTTTACAACAAGCAAGGTGTCTAGCATTCTAACATTAGATACAATTATTTCGAAAAACTAAGCTAGAAATAATAAATTTAAAGAAGCAAAACTTATTATATATGAATAACTAGCTGAATACCCGTGCTTCACCACGGCCGATAAGTGTTTTTTATATTGAGTTAAATAAGATATGATCAAAATTAACGCTACTACATAAAGTTACCCAGGAAACGCCATGTGGAGGTAACCGTGCTTGTTTCCGTTAAAAAAAAAAAAAAATAATACAACAACCGTTTAAAAAGATAGGTAAACAGAGACAAATACACGTTGAAAAGCATAACACTAACAAATTTGAAGTTTTAAGCACTTATCTCTTCGATTGACATCGCCCCACCGAGCATTACAACAGAATCTTATTGTAGAGAATTTAGTAACCTTTCGAATAGCCGCCTTCCACTTATTACGAGTTCCCAAACGTTTTCGAGATATTTTAGAAAATATACCGAGATCCGAAAACTTTGTATCACCATTCATACAATTTTTTTCCATATACTTCGTTTCTGAATACCCAAACAGAAAATTAGTTTTGAAAAGTATTTCTATCAATTTTTCTGGTAATTGGCTACAGAACTCTCTTAAAAAATGGTTTCATTCGTTTTCCTACGTTAAGGAATCTTTCGCACAAACGCTCTAAAAACCATGTTCCAAGATTTTTGTACCAAATCTCATCAAAATCGAACCATTTTTGAGCCGATGAGGAACTTCTTAATAATTCAAACCCCCCTAAAAGTACTTAAACATTTGAGTATCAAAAAAACCTTTCTAGCGAGTGTTTACAATCTAAACATATTGTCCGTGCAAAATTTCACATTTTTGTGTAAAGTGGTTCGGGATATTATTACCTCGGATGGGCCATCACCAGGGCGTAAACTCTATGAGGGACATAATCACATTTTATTTCTATTAATTCAAGGACTGTCATCATAGTGGAAATTAACCTCAATTAAAAATAATACTATGAAATAGATAATGTATGATAACAGCTGTTCTGTTATCCTCCTAGCAACGCTTGCTGCCTTGGCTTGCCTGCTCTAACCAACTCGAAACTTTAAACCCCTCTAAAAATACTTAAAAATTCGAATATCAGAAAATCCTTTCGTAGTGAGTGCCTACGTTTTATAGGGAGTGTCCATGCAGAATTTCCAAATTTTCTGTCGAGCGGTTTGGGCTGGGCGATGATAGGTCAGTGAGTGAGTGAGTGGTATTTGACAAATATATAGTAGACTAGCTGAATACCAGTGCTTCATCACGGCCTATAAGTATTTTTTATATTGAGTTAAATAAGATATGATCAAAAATTAACGCTACTACATAATTTTGTACAGATTATTATTGCACGGACTTTAAAGTTACCCAGGAAACACCATGTGGAAGTAACCGTGCTTGTTTCCTTGTTGGCGAGTAAAAAAAAAAAAAAAAAAAAAAACAACAACCGCATAAAACGTTAGATAAACAGAGAAAAATACACGTTGAAAAGCATAAAACTAACAAATTTGAAGTTTTAAGCACTTATCTCTTCGATTGACATCGCCCTACCGAACATTACAACAGAATCTTATTGTACAGAATTTAGTAAACTTTCGAATAGCCGCCTTCCACTTATTACGAGTTCCCAACCGTTTTCGAGATATTTTAGAAAATATACTGAGTTCCGAAAACTTTGTATCACCATTCGTACAATTTTTTTCCATATACTTCGTTTCTGAATACCCAAACAGAAAATTAGTTTTGAAAAGTATTTCTATCCATTTTTTCTTGTAAATGGCTACAGAACTCGCTTAAACAATGGTTTCATTCGTTTTCCTACGTTAAGGAATCTTTCTCACAAATTTCGCTCCAAAAACCAGTTCCAGTAAACGGATTCAACTGGTTAATGAACTTGACCTTTTAAATGAGAAGAAAGATTTTTGTACCAAATGTAATCAAAATCGAACCAATTTTGAGCCGATGAGGAACTTCTTAATAATTCAAACCCACCTAAAAGTACTTAAACATTTGAATATCAAAACAACCTTTCTTAGCGAGTGTTTACACTCGTAACTTATTGTCCGTGCAAAATTTCAAATTTTTGTGTTAAGTGGTTCGGGATATTATTACCTTGGATGGGCCATCACCAGGTATAGGCGTAAACTCTATGAGGGACAAAATAACATTTTATTTCTAGTAATTCAAGGACTGCCATCATAGTGGAAATTAACCTCAATTAAAAATAATACTATGAAATAGATAATGTACGATAACAGCTGTTCTTTATCCTCCTAGCAACGCATGCTGCCTAGGCTTGCCTGCTCTAACCAGCTAAAACTTTAAACCCCCCTAAAAATACTTAAAAATTCGAATATCAAAAAATCCTTTCTTAGTGAGTGCCTACGTTATATAGGGAGTGTCCATGCAAAATTTCAAAATTTTCTGTCGAGTGGTTTGGGCTGGGGGATGATAGGTCAGTGAGTGAGTGGTAATTGACAAATATATAAGAGATTGCCTTGTTGAGGAATGTTTTAGAAGTATCCTATTATTATAGTGTTAAAAACATGAAAGTCGACCCAACAGGACTCACTATAATGATGATAATGAACGTAAGGTGCTTTAGTTCTTAAATAGTATGTATATATATTTCAGGTAAAAACAAATAAATAAATTAAGGATTCATAAGAAAATCCTTAATTTATTTATATTTATTAAAAAAATTCAAATTGTAGTTATTTTTTCGATAAAAAGAGAAAAAGAATAGCTTAAGGCCTAAGGGATCCCAATAAAAAAAAAAAAAAAAAAAAAAAAACATTATTTGACAATTAGGGCTCGATATCGCAACCTTGTTATAAGCTAACTTACAAAAGCCGCCTCGACAAGTTGAGCAGACTTTAGATTTCTTTTAGCTCCAAGGACCTTAATTGCGTTTGCTCTTTTTTCTTGCTGTTTGTCCAAACCATTTCCAACATCATTAGCTTTCTTAGGCCTTAATGATACCTGCCCTAATTAATTTTAATAATAAGATAATACGCTAAGCGTTCTCTTATTAATATTCTTTTTTTTTTTTCCTTTCTTTTTTTTTACACAGGGAATTATTACTTTATACTTACATTAAAAGTTGAAATATCTGTATCATTACAAGGAAATGAATTTCATTTTATATATTAAATTATTCTGCAGTGTGAACCTTTCCCTACCACCAACAATTGACCAATGTTGGTCCGCACTCATCCATATTCGATAATATCGTTGATAAAAATGCTAAGTATCGAATGTGAAAATCACCACTTTCCAGAGTGAAAAAACTTGTACTCATTACTTTCACAGTCAAATATTCGGCAGATTCGACCTTTTGACAGTCGATAATCTCCTCTTTCACTGAGTGCACATACATTCGAAAGTTTGCCGCACATCAGTCCAACAGCAATCAGTAAAGATTGTAAATAAAAAATGCATTTTTCACATTCGATCCTTTGCATTTGTATCGACGATATATACATGTTAATCAAGATGATTCTCATCTTCTTGAGCGGAGAGTATCAATGATCATTCGAAGAATTATTTTCAAAAGGTATTTTATGAATGCAACCTCTAGCTTTTTCCGTGGGTTGTGCTAAATATGACACGATTAGACAGGGAAGAAGCTAAATATGTGACATTGATAGAGAGGAGTCCAATATGAAATCAAATCAAATTCTGGTGACTGAGTAATTAATTATTGTACTTTACAAAAAACAGCCATAAGTTCGAATATTTTGATAAATATAAAATAAAATAACTATAATAGGAGTATTTAAGTATTACTAAGCTAACGTAATATAAATAATTATTAAAGTCGTAATGACTATGTAACGAGTAATATTTATTATTCGATGTTTATTAAATCATACCATAAATTGAATTCCACTTATTTCTAAATTAATAGCTAAAAAAATAGGTTTAATCAGTAAAATTTCTTACTTTCATGTATGTTTAGCTCTCTTTTAGACACAAAGAGCAATTAAACACTGTGATATGTATAAAGATAGTATAGGAAATAACGAATATTAAACTACAATTTAAATTATATTTTGCAAAGAGAAGGCAGGAGTAACGAATAAAAGTATTGATAGGGACTAAAATATGGTTATTATTGTATTAAAAATAAAAGTCCGACTCGCAGGAACTGCATCAACTTAGCGCGGTTCCGTTCTTATCCCTAGTCTAATTTGGAAAGATTAAAATATTTATTTATTGATAAGGCTTCGCAACTTTGGCGAATCGCCTGAAGATTAAAATAGAAGCAGTTATTATTTTGGTTCCACCAGTCTTGAAAGGTCTTGATTTACGATCTTACCTGGAAGGGTCGGTCAACACTAGAAAGGGTCCCGCTAGTTACAAGGTCTTGGAATCTAGGAAATCTATATTTCTAACAATAAATTGTTTTGTTATTTTACTAAACCAGTTTTATTGTAAAATACATTATCAGCATACACACATTATTAGCATATGAACTCAAAAATGTAAGCGTTGCGATTTTTTTTGCGCGAATTTCGCCCCAAACGCCATCTCCCAGTGGGCGGATTTTGCTGGTTAACGAACTTGACCTTTCAAATTGGACGACGGATTTTTGTACCAAATTTCATCAATATCGGACCATCAGGGAAGCCAGAAATGAGCTAACAGACAATATATATATATATATATATATATATATATATATATATATATATATATATATATATATATACAGGGTGTCCCGTAAATGTCTAGTCATATTGAGAGGGGTGATAGAGGACCCTTAGGGGAACAAAAAATGTTCTATGACGATTTCCCGAATTCTCACCCATAAGGGAGAAAACGTCGTTTTATGGTTTTATCGAGACAAACGTGGTTTTTAGAAACATAATCGTTGTAGCTCCGTCCCAGGTGGTACTACTAGAAAGGGAGTGAAACCAATCGAAAGCTGAGTAAATTTACTATAAGACTAGTTGGGAGTAAACGTAAAAATGAATAAATGTAAGTATGTATATCTTACCAAAAGAAGGCAAATCTAAATTTCCTGACATTTTATTGATATTTCTTTCCAGCGTTCTCCTCAATAAGGAGGATCTGAGATTTCCGGGTTTCAGAAAAACTTCCTCATTTAACTAGCTTTCCATTCATGTATCACAACCCTGGGTTATTGAAGTATTTGAACGATTTAAGAACAAAAGTTTTAAAAAAAACATGGATCTGACAAAAGAAAATTATATTTTTTTCTTCAGTTTATTCAAAAAGCTGAAGGGAAATATTTATTTTTATAAATATTAAGTAAATATTTACTTCAAACAATAAAAAAAATTACTTCCTCGAATATAAAAAAAATTCCTAAAACAGTAAATAAATAAAATACACATTTATTTTGAATTTGTTAATTCAGGTAACTAATACTGGGTCCAGGAGGCGGCCATTAAGGAACCCCAACCATACATTAATCTCAAAAATTATTATTTTTACCTAGATCACACATTTGAACACATTTTTACAGGTACTTATATTTAGAAAACAAATGCTTTACCTTAAATTAATACTGATGGCTACGCTTGTGAAACTCACTGGGATTCTGAGCCCATGCGTTTTTGTTGTGGTAATTAAAAATTCTATCCCTCATAAATAATATGTACATAGTCCTGTAAAAATGTGTTCAAATGCGTGATTTAGGTAAAAATAGTAATTTTTGAGGTTAATGTATGGTTGGGGTTCCTTAATGGCCGCCTCCTGGACCCAGTATTAGTTACCTGAATTAATAAATTCAAAATAAATGTGTATTTTATTTATTTAATGTTTTAAGATTTTTTTTTATATCCGTGGAAGTATTTTTTTTTATTCTTTTAAGTAAATATTTACTTAATATTTATGTAAACATTTATAAAAAAAAATATTTCCCTTCAGCTTTTTGAATAAATTGAAGGAAAAAATATAATTTTCTTTTCTCAGATCCATGTTTTTTTTAAAACTTTTGTTCTTAAATCGTTCAAATACTTCAATAGCCCAGGGTTGTGATACATGAATGGAAAGCTAGTTAAATGAGGAAGTTTTTCTGAAACCCGGAAATCTCAGATCCTCCTTATTGAGGAGTAACGCTGGAAAGAAATATCAATAAAATGTCAGGAAATTTAGAATTGCCTTCTTTTGGTAAGATATACATACTTACATTCATTCATTTTTACGTTTACTCTCAACTAGTCTTATAGTACATTTACTCAGCTTTCGATTGGTTTCACACCCGTTTTAGTAGTATCACCTGGGACGGAGCTACAACGATTATTCTTCTAAAAAGTACGTTTGTCTCGAAAAAACAATAAAACGACGTTTTCTCCCTTATGGGCGGGAATTCGGGAAATCGTCATAGAACATTTTTTGTTCCCCTAAGGGTCCTCTATCACCCCTCACAATATGGCTAGACATTTACGGGACACCCTGTATATATATATATATATATATATATATATATATATATATATATATATATACAAATTTGAACCACCGTTATTTTCGGTCTCTAGGGGTTCTGAAACGCGAAATTTTCTAGTCGGCACTTCCGGATTGTTTCATGAGATCAATTTTATAAGTGGGGTTCCACCCTATTAAGGGAGGGAGGAACCGCGCTAACAATATAAACAGATCTAAGGTGTTACACGGTAGCTGGTGAAAGAAAGAATGAGAAGGTCTCGTATTGTAATCCTCTGTATGCAGGGTCTACTTCCAGGTAAAGTCATATACTTTTACTGCCCTTTACCGTTACTCAGAAAGCTCTTTGTGTTTACAAACAAAGGACTCGGTATAGACCACCCGTATTATCCCAAAAGTGATTATATCAAGCTTGATAAACTTCCTGAATTAAATTAAGGAATTTAATAGTGCTTAAAATAGGTTCTTGATCTAGTCAAAAAATTCAAGGAGAATTAGATCATGAATAGAAAATCTCGGCCAAACAGAAGGAAAATAACAATAACAAGGATAGTCAAACTTCGTTTTCAAAGATTGCTAGTTGTAACACAAAAACGGTCACTCATGATTCTAATAAATTAACTGTGAAGGGTGATTACACAAATATTCCTGTTGAGGCTTTAAAGCTTCAATTTAAAAAACATATTAACCCGCAGGAATTATAGATTGGCCTAAAAACATAAAATCATTGAAAAAAGGATTTCTTATCATTGAATCAAACAAAAACGATACAGAGGTTATATCAACAGAGTTTTCAAATATATGCAAATACCTGTTGATCAATAAAATTAAAATAAAAAATATAGTCCTCTGTAAAAGGTTTAATGAGTTCTATTAATTACATATTTTCCAATGTAGTTATAATTTTAACTATTGGAATTATTATCCAAAGATTCATATAATTACTCAACAATAGATTCTAATTTGAAGCACAGCTATTTTCGATATCTACCTGTTCTAAAACGTGAAATCATTTATTAGGCACCTCTGATGACCTCATTGGGTCGACGTCCGAAGCGTGTTTCCTATCTGTGGAGTGAAGCAGGAAACGAGTTAAAAACAGCAACCAATTACAAATACATTATCCAACTATAAGCAATGAAAAAATAGGAATAAAAACAAACAAAAAGAACCGTTCGAATAAACGAAATCAATTACTTCAAAGTTTAAGTGCTTATTTCTCCGATTGACATCGCTTATTCAAAACTTTCTTTAGAACCGTTTTTGTAGACCATTTAGTAAGCTTTCGAATGGTAACCTTTCGCTTCCCAAGATTTTCAACCGTTTTCGAGATATTAATGAAAGTAAACGAAGTTCCCAAAATTTTCATTATTTCTAGCAACAGAAAATTGGTCTCATTTTTTCCTGTTGGTAAAACAGGATAGGTTTTACACAAATACATTTTCCTAACATAAGAAATTACAAAAATAAAAAGCAATACAAAACCAAGGGAAAGAGACAAAAAGAACGACAAAACCCCGTTCATAAGAACAAAGCAGGCGTATTTGAAGTTTTAAGCACTTATTTCTCCGATTGACATAACCTAATCAAAAATAGTTTTAGAATCATTTTTGTAGAGAATTTAGTAAGCTTTCAAATAGTGTCTATCCACTTACCACGATTTCCCAACCGTGTTCGAGATATTAATGAAAGTATACGAAGTTCCCAAAACTTTTCATGTCTGTTCATAAAATATTTTATTCTAACCCTTCCTTAACTCCAAACGTAACATAACTTTCAACATATTAGTTTTAATGAAAGTAGAACATTCAGATAATGTTTCAACTGAATCTCGAGATTCTAAGTACCCAAACCAAAAACGGTATTCAAAAACTATTTTTCCAATTTTCTCGAAAACGGTTAAATCTATCGCCTTGAAATTGGTTTCATTCGTTTTCCTAGCCCAAGAAGCCTATAAAAAGAGTACTTACACGCTTATGAACTCAAAAACGTAAGCGTTACGATTTTTTCTGCGCGAATTTCGCCCCAAACGCCATCTTCCAGTGGGCGGATTCTGCTGGTTAACGAACTTGACCTTTCAAATTAGACGAATGATTTTTGTACCAAATTTCATCAAAATCGGGCCATTACTCTCTGAGCTATGCCGCGAACAGACAAATATATATATATATATATATATATATATATATATATATATATATATATATATATATATATATAGTACACTACAATTCATATCTGAAGCCAAAAACACTAACTCACATACAGTTCTCATATCACTAGATATTAAAGGAGCATTTGATAATGCATGGTGGCCATCAATTTTAAATTCTTTAGCTGATTCAAATTGTCCTAACAATATATATAGATCTGTGAAAAATTACTTACAAGGCAGACAATCCTTTATCATAACACCAAATATGAAATTTAACAAATTTCAAACACTAGGAACGCCTCAGGGATGTAGCCTTTCGCCATTATTATGGAATCTAATCGGTAATAATTTGTTAAAGATAAAATTACCTCAAGAGACAACTATTATAGCATATGCTGATGACATATTAGTACTAAGTAAATCTAAAATATTCGAAAAGCTGCAAGTCAATAACGTAATTACAAGTATTGTTGATGACTGGGCGGACCAACATAAGTTAAAACTAAATATACAAGAGTCATCTTTCATCATATTTACACATAAAAGAATCCACCCACAAATACACGTAAAATCACAAGGACAAAACATTAAACAGGTTGAAACATTGAAATATTTAGCAATAACATTAGACAGAAAACTGAACTGGAATGCACACATTGACAGACTACAGACAAATTTATTAAAATTAGTAAATAATCTGACAATCGCTGCAAAGAATACATGGGGACTAATCACGGAAGCAATACATATATTGTATAAA